>JAAGKR010000630.1:141037-176037 GCA_011419295.1 Clarias macrocephalus | reverse complement strand
GGCGCCGTGTATGTGTGTGTGCGTGTGTGGGTGGAATTAGCCCCTTGCCTCATCTTAAACAGTAAAACTCCTCCTCCCTCCCCCCACCTCGCTTTTTAAGTTTCACAACTAACACACACAACGCAAACAATGTTTTAACGGGGAAAAAAAGAAATCTGTCTGCATACTAACAGAATCACTGCTGTAAAGTAAAAAAAATAAAAAATAAACCAGCGGCTTACCTTTGAAAAGAATCGCGACAGAGCAGAGTTTTCTGTGTAAATAAAGCGTGTGAAGCGGGGGAGAGTGTATACATGTGTGTGTGTGTGTGTGTGTGTGTGTGTGTGTCGGTGTCAAATTATGAGCGGTGAGTAAAGGCGATGGAGAGAGTGTGTGGGGGGCACAGCGTCAAATACGAGGGAGACGATTATACCAGTAAAAGACGAGCACTAAGACCCAGCAGAGAAGACGATTACCCATAATTCCGCAGCGCAAGAGAGAAAAATCATTGGCAGTTGTGACCGCTTGACGCTCGGTGTCAAAATAAGAGGCGCATACGTGATACATTATACTCGACACTCTTAAACTAATACTTGATCGGCTTCCAATAAATTTTTTTTTTTTTTATCTTTGCTCGTCTTGCGGAACACTCGTGAGCCATGTTACTCGCAATCCAAGGTTCCACTGTAGGTTGTTTTATTACTTAAAAGAGGAATTCTAGCTTTTTGCTTTCTATCTCCCAATCTAAGCAGAAATATATTTTTTGGATATCTGCCTGCATTTTTTGTGTTTTCCATTTCAATAAAGTTCCTCAATTTCTTGCACTCTGTGTGTACGGGTCGTTCTTGGGTCACACTTCATGTACTTTTTTGCTTGATTATCGTTAGTTATGAGTATATAGATATAATTATATAATAAATAATATAATAAATATTATTAGTATATTGCTTTGCTAGTTATTATTTTTATTAGTATTATTATTTTACTTATTGCTTTGTTTCCTACCCCTATCTTCTGCCTGTATGTTCCTCACTTCCCCAATTTGTCATGCAAGCGCCTTTTCTTTTATTGCAACGAGCGAATCAAGGCCTCTTGAACAGAGGCCTTCTGGGTATTTGGTACCTCACACTTGAATATAATTGAAGGTCAATAAAATTTTTCCACAACCATGACGACACTGCCCACCTATACCCATGCCCCTACATGACGGGTCTTTTTTTTTTTTATATATCTAATACCATCCAATAAACTGTAACAGTAGGAATTTAAAAAATGTGGCTACACTGTAATACCATATAATGCCACAAGACGGTACTTCCTTTTTGTTGTGGGAGAGTAGACCTGAATGTAAACTGCCAAAGTTTTGCTACGTTGCTGAAATTATTCTCCTCAGTAATGAGCGGTGCAGCGTACGATTGCTATACACTATAGTTTACAACCAAGTAATGAATGTAGTGTTATGGAGAACTGGATTTTATAGTTGATGTTTAATTCTGTCAGAATAAAGTTACGGTGTGGAATTACACAGACACTTTTTTCTGCTTTCTAAGCTAACTACAGGCACTGGCTCACTGCGATTAAAGTTGGATCGACATCTGATATTCAAAGGTTTTTGACTCGATCTGAACCTGACGTTCCTTATTCAGGTTTTATATGCGTAGCTTCACTATGCGTTTTAAAAAATAAAAGTGTTATCAGAATATATGTAGCCTTTTAGTGATGTGTAGCCCGTCGGCATGTCAAAACAAAAGCTGGTCAGGCGTCTTAAAAATAAGTCGCTCAATTAATTATAAGCAGCAAAATTCTGTTCTAGGCAGGTTTGCTCGGTATGTATTACATACAAGTACTGTAATATAAAACTGTTATTTTATTTGTGTAAGATAGAACATAAAAAAATGTGTCAGTAATTAATATTCATATTATATAACTACTTAATAAAGGGCTTTCCCTCTCCAAATCAGCACCACTCTGTAGTACACTCACAGAACGTTAGGACCCTTATTAGTTGTGAAACCCCATGAAGTTGTGAAAATCAACACAACACACAAATTGCCATATCAAACATTTTAGTGCCTGCTCCCATATACCTCTATTATACCTCTTGATCCTTTGCCTAAAAACTTTTCTAGGGGAAACACACGTTTCATTTGCACACATCTCAAAAGCAAGTGGTTAATGTGTAGTTACTTTCAGAAGTAAAATGGGAAAGGTGAGTATAAAGATTCCTTATCAGCTGTGACCCAGCATCATCATGGACCTTGGGACCGTATCTTATTATAACCAGAACTGATTAGGCTCATGGCTGTTTTATGCACAAAGTAAATGTAGTTTTTATGTTATGTTCATACTACACCTTAACAAAGAGACAGGGAAATAGTTATTTTCTGTGTGCCAGATACAGAGACAATTAATTTTTGATTGACGAGCATAGTAAAATTGAGGTAAATCAGGGAGAAAAAGACCTTTTTGCACGGGTTAGCGTATTAATGTACGCGTCTAAATAGTCACCTTTAGAAATCATATGAGGTTACATATCTAGGTTAGCTAGACAGATCTTAGACATATCCTTAAGCAGACTTACATCTCATCACAATGTTTTTTTAAGCTGTCCACCAAAAAATTACCTATGTAGAGAGACAACTAAAGCTTCGACTGCATTTTAAATCTATTGTCCCCCCCCCCCCCCTCAAAGCTGAGGAGTCACACAGAAATAATCCCCCCAACATTTTCCAGAATTATGCCACAGCCACGAATTATGCCATCTGACAGGTTTTCCCAAACACCACACATACAAAATAAGCAGTTTTGTTAAACATGCACACGTAAATTTGAATGTGCTTATTAATATCAAATTATATCTAAATTATGTTTAGCTTGTCTTTAAAAAAATATATAACACGCATCAAATAATGTAAAAAAATACCTTAAAATCATGAACTGATCAAAATAGTTTTTCATTTAATAACCTGCTGATACCCTGGATAACGTAATATTTTGCTTATTGTTGCATTACTATTGACATGAATTGAGACACGGCAGGAAATGGGGTTGAAAGGCCAAAGAATAAAATGAAAATAAGAGAAAAGAAAAAGTATAAGTGGTTCTCTTTTTTTCTGGCAAAAATAATAATAATTATAATAAAAAAGGCAAGGGGGTCGTCCAATTTGGAAGAAAAACTAGAATGAAAAAAAAGAAATGAAAAGGAAAACAAACAAACAAAATACAGCAAAAAGCAGATCTGGGTGTGTAGTTGAAGCATTTTTTTGTTGGGTATCCATGGCATTCCTACCTTTCATTTCTAACACAGCATGATCGGGTACATCCTTCCCTTCCTCATCAGTTCGCTTTAATGTTCGCTCTTTTAAATCCTCATCCGTGGGACAAATTACAATAGCCTTGCGTTGAAACCCTTCAAAAGGACGCATTTTTCGTCTCTGGGCTGATCCATATACATTTGTCTAGCAATGGTGACAAGAAAGAAGTAGAAGCTTGTTCGTTATTGTTCAGTTGTTTGCTTTTGTTAAGGCTTTGTGTTCCGAAGGAGGGGTTTGGGATTCCTGCAACAATGAAAGTGAGAGTTTTTTTTGTTTTTCATGCCTATAGTTACTGGCTAGTGGTTGCCTCTCACAACCCCGCATCTCACTTACCTTGGAGACTGGAGTGAAGTCCTGTTTCATACAGAGAATACTTTTTTTTTTTAGAATAGAAAAGGGGACCAACTCTTGCTCCTCTAGATTCTAGTTCTATATTTACCGTATTAAAAAATCTTTTACATCATACTGAGCAAATGCAAGTTGCCAAACATGTACTATTTAACCGAATAATTTCAGTCTTTTGATTCGCTTCTGAAGATCCACGTTGTTGCCTACTTGTTTTTTTATCATGATTTTACAGAGCCAGCATGATTCCAATCTGTATTTATCATCATTCATGCAATGCTGTGCTAAAAAAAGGAGTGCTAAATTAACTAAATGAACAAGTCACACAATTCAGAACTCAGAGCAAATAGGATATTTATAAACCACTTGTATTTTTAGAGACTAGGAAGCATGCATGGGGCTGGGAGGGGGGGGGGGGGGGGGCTCTACGCTTTCCTGTGTCCCCTTACTTACCTATACTTACCCAATTTCATTCAAACGTCCTGCTATGCCCAGTACAGACACACACTTATCACCTACCTTCCCATACTTACAAATTCCTTTAGGACCAGAGATTTGTCCTTGCGACCCTGACCTACCTTAACATGACTTGTCAGAACCTGACCTGGAAACTTCAACTCTGTTAGTCCCACTTACCTTGGGGTTCATTTTAAAAACAACATTCAACACTTCCAAGTAAATCTATTTCATAAACATCGAAAAGATGTTGGGTTCTTACGATTACGGTTACCATAGCAACAGAAGGTGTTTTCTTACTCACCAGGCTGTGATTACTTGTTTTTCAACATCTTACTAATGACATGGACTATCTGTACAGTATGGCATTTCTTTATAACAACACATAACAGTATAAAAATAGAAACCAAAACATATTCAGCGTCAAAGTATAGTCGATCCACTACATAGTTATCTACTTTTTTTTCTTTCGTTCATCTTAAGCAAGACCATAAAGGTAGACAAATGAAAAATATGGCAACAACGCGATGAAGCTTGACATAATAAACTGGTTTGCATGGGTGCTGTTGTGCTAGAGAGAGAGCAGAGGAGCATTAATGAACATGTGCATCGGGAGCAGCAGTAGGGCGTAGGGTCGGGAACATTGCAAGAGGTGAAGGAGGAAGTGACAGTACCTGGTCCAGGATGTAGTTGCGTTTCTTGCGAGCAGCGATTTGGATGAGACGATTGAGGCACTGCGTGGCCTGCGAGATGAGAACGTCCCAGCGCCCAGCGTAGTTCCTCTGGCGACGGAGTCCCATCACCTAAAGCCAAACAAATAATGAGTCACAGGGTAATGTATACGGGGGTTTAACAGACAGGATGTGTGCAAGATGTCCGTACCTTCATTTTCTCCATTATGGCATTGGTACCCAGAATATTAAACTTCTTCTCAGGGTTCTCCAAGGAGTGCTTACTGGCCCATGTGGTCTTTCCACTGCCAGGTAGTCCTACCATCATTAGGATCTGAGGGGTGAATAATGGATTACAGTGAATAGCTTTGAAGGAATCAGGATGCAGATTCAGAACCCTAAACCCATCCATTCAGAAAAACATCATTACCATGCTTGCATTCAACATCATTACTGGTCTATAGTTGAACATAAGCATGTTTAAAACAAGTTAGATTTCGTAATAAATGTGTACACCTTAAAAAAATATTCTTATTACATTGAGTCTCTGTATAGAAGTAAAGAGGATACCTCGCACTCTGCTTTAGTAGCTGGCCCGACTGTTCCCCTGCTTCTGTCTTCCAGGGCCAGATCCTGAATAAACGTGTATCCCTCAGGCGGTGGGAAATATGGTTCCTCCTTCTGGCCAAAGTTGAACTCTATGCCGCAGTTCTTCACCAGGATGTGCGGGAAGAGAGGACGACCAGCCAGCTCCTGACGAGATATGCGATAGCACGGACCAAGCCACTTGCCGTTTTTGGAGAACGCCATCTCCACTTGCTCTTCGCTTTCAAAGTCCTGAATTAAGAAGCAATATATGACTTGACTGTACATCCAGATCTGCAGCTGACTTGCTTCATTATTATTCAGGAATGTTTTTATAGGTGAAGCATTTCCTTACTAACTGAGGAAATTAAAAACTACTCACAAGGAAGCAGCCAATGACATCATTTTCACCAAACTTCTCTCCATAGTCCTCAAATTTACAGCCAGAGGATTTCTTGCCAGTTCCACCGTAGCCATAGGAGAAGGGTTCCTCTCCTGAAAAATGGAAAAACCAATAAATGACCAAGATTATCTACAGGGTTAAAATAATTATTCCAACATTCCCACATACTACCTTCCCATCATGTGTATAATGTACGTGAACAAGTAATCATACATTAAACTAAAGCTCAGGATTCACAGACAACCACATTAAAATGTCCCTAAAAAGACAACAAAATCCATATAAACCTTATTTATATTTATAATTAGTGAGGTTTTCCACTCAATTTGACCGTGAATGCGCAGGTTGAGCAGCCCTTTAACGCGAGCGTGTGGGCCCTATAACGCATGCAAGTCTGGTGTAAACCCCTCACAGAGTTTGGATACAAAGGGTGATCAGAAGTTTTTGACATAGATTTTTGATAATGTAACCTAATAAAATGAGATTCTGTTTTATCATCACTTGGAAGCTTGTGCACCCTGTACAGAAACGGTTTTATCCGAAGTTGATCGACTGTTCACCAGTGAGGGCAGATTGAGCTAAAAACAGCCATCCCAGGTCACTGGATGACTGATAAATAAATAAATAAATAAATAAATAAATAAAATATATATATATAAAAATCGTACAAGTAATCGATCTTAAAGTCAATGTGGCATTACATGAATCGCCATACAAAAAAAATCGCAATTCATTCATTCGACTCCCCGCCCCATCACTACTGCTAACACAGTTCTAGATCTGTATAACTTGTGATTGTTGGGATCATTAAATGTTTCAGATGAGGTAGATAAAAGATTAGGATGAACAATACCAGGTTCCTTTAATCTGTAGGTAACATCCTCTACTCCTCTACAAATACATTGCAGATATGCTCACTGAATATAAACCTAACAGAGCGCTCAGATCATTAGGATCAAGCCAGTTAGAAATACCAAGGGTTCACACAAAACAAGGGGAGTCTGCTTTTAGCTATTATGCTGCCCGCAGTTGGAACCAGCTTCCAGATGATATCAGATGTGCAAAAACACTAGTCACATTTAAATCTAAACTTAAAACTCATCTGTTTAGCTGTGCATTTATTGAATAAGCGCTGTGCTACTATACGTCCGAACTGACTGAATTATTTTATGTTTATTTAATATTTTTAACTGTTTTATTTAAATTTTAAATCTAATTTTAATTAGTTCTAAAAGTATTTTAAATTACATTTTACATTTTTTTATTATTATAATTATTATAATTATTATTTCAGCCATTTTATAAGTTTCTCTATTTTATTTTATCACTATTTTCTTCTCTCTTATGTAAAGCACTTTGAATTGCCATTGTGTATGAAATGTGCTATACAAATAAACTTGCCTTGCCTATCAAACTAGGTTCTCAAGTTGCCCAATCAATACGTTGAATATATAACAAAACAGGTAAATCAATCAAACAAAAGAAAAAAGTTTTCTTGTCAACTCACCAAGCTGGGTGCTACAGGAGTCCAAAGACCAACCGATTCTCACCACATGGGGATCAGGCTCACTGGTGGGGAGGTGCTTTACAGCGATCTCTTCGTTGATCTAAATAACAATAATGTCTTTTTGTCTGGTGTATACAAAAATATACATGTACACAAGTGATTAAGATTATGTTCCTCCCATTTCTTTTTTATTTTACCTTCATTTCATAACATATACGTCCTTTGGAAACACCATAAGTAGCCCGGGCACCTGCCCACAAGTACGCAAACCCCTCGATGGTAAGCGGATATCCACTGTTCCGGTCTCGAGAGACCTTAAAATGCAGGTCACAGTTATCTGTACGGAAAAAATTTTTTTTATTAAAATGCAGACTGTGATATAATACACCACCGACAGCATTTAAAGGAATGGACATTATTACAAACAACACGCGACTATGCTTTTCACTTTGTACTCACAGGTGTCAATAGCTACAAGGTTTTCATCAAAGTCTTCCTCATCTTCCTCAGCTGGGGGCTGTGGCGACCGCCCCCTGTGGACCAAACGGAGAGGTGTGGGTGCAGGAAGAATAAAGAACGAGGGAATGCAGTAAAATATAAACACAGGCATTAGATTTACCTCCTGTCTTCACGATGCTCATAGTATCCGTATCCACGGCCGTCGTCGTAGGGTCTTTTGCGGCTTTGTGCAGTCTGTTGTTCATCTTCTGCTTTAACCTGTGCCGCATGGTCACCTGCCACATGATTCCCATCATTTGCTGCCTCGTCCTGCTGTGGCACGTCGTTGTCCTTCTTTGACTCCTCTGTTAGTTCACAAGCACAAGTGAAAAACGTTAACACAAAATTAATCATAATAATCAATAAATACCCAGAGTGTAGTTTTGTTAAATAGATTTCAGAGACCATACATCCTTAAAAACATAAATACAATACATCTATGTAAACATACTACATCCATGCAAATGATACATTTACAATACAATCCAAACCAATGGATTGTAAATTATCTTGTAGTAGTTTGTGTTTAACTAATTAAGTCCTAATCATTTTAAGCAAGATTAAATAATAATAATAATAATAATAATAATAATAAGTTGAGGATTCATACATTAGGGTTAAATCTGGATCTAATGTGTAATAAATATTTTGGGTTTGGACTCACCTTTTACACTTGTCACCTCCTGGTGAGAATGTTCTGTTTTTGGCTGTTTCACTTCAGGCTGATCCTGTGCTTCCTCAAACTGCTCCTGTTCTACAGTCGGCTCCTCGTATTCCTGCTTCACCTCAGGATCTTCAGAGCCCTGGTTATCTGCAGGTTCTTCAAAGCCGCACCCGGCTTCTTGCTCCTCTTCGGATCCTTGCTGCATCTCCTCACCAAAGCCTTGCTTTTGCGAGTCCACCTCGTCTGAGGCGAAATCAGTTGAATCAAAACCAGCAGCACCATTCTCGTTACTTTCATCTTCCTCATTGTTTTCCTCCTTTTCCTGGTTCTGACAGCCATCGTTTCCATCGTCGTACTGGGGCACATCAGATCCTCCGTTATCTGACGCATCACCAGCATAATCTGGAGAAATAGAACATATACTTAAAAAAAAAAAAAAAGTATTACCACATCATACTGTAGGAGGAGGAGTGGCCACAGTGATGTAACAGACCATTAGGTGGGACAGGACAGGGCAAGGATAATCTAGCTGCACAAGAAAAAACCCACATAAACATGCTAAATGCTGTTTAAAAGTCATTACATGTTGGTTTAACTTGAAGACATCCTATAGCTCAAATGCACCTTAGAACTAGATTTTTTTTTTTTTTAGCTTTACTACAATTCCAAACAATCTTAAACAATTTGCTCCTACCACACAGGCTGCTATGCTGGCTGCGAATGTGTGTACAGTTTATAGCACTCCACCTGTAGGATTATAGGGGAACGGCGAGATTTCACCACCTTACAGGAAAACAGTGTATATAAATTAAAAATCATTTTTAAATTTATTATGGCGTCACTGTGGTGATACAGGAATCGTCAAATACACTTTGAAACATGTAATTACTTGCAATTCAATAAAAAAAAATGGCTTAATCTCAGCTGATTCTCCAGATCTTTGGTATTGTTTTAATACAACCTTAAAAAACTTTGTCAAAACTTTTTTTTTTTCTTTCTGTGATGGCTTGTAACTGCAATTACTCAAATCATTTTAGAAATTAAATTACCACAATATTTTCTGCCCAAGGCTTTAGTTAACACAAACAAGACTTCATGCTAACTAAAACATTTCTTGTTATAGAATTGCCCTTTCTACCTTACAGCATACAGAAGGGGTTTATTTATGGTCGCACTATCCGGTGTCACCCACATGAGGATGGGTTCCCTTTTGCCACCTTGCCTTTGACTTGCTCTTTAGGAACAAACTGATAAACTTGGACTTTTTTTCCTTCTTTATATCAAGGATCATTGTGCAAGATTTGTGTAAAGAAGCTTTGTGACAATGTGTGGTGCGTACATTCCAATATACTCTAAGAAAAGACTTCTCAAAGTCTGGACTCTGGTTCGAATACAAGGACTGTCGAGTAAAACCGGACACGGCCCACACCTACCTTGAAATAAAAATGTTGTAGTCCTCAATAAACTGTTAGTGTTGTGGCCTACTATTACTTCAAAATCATTTGGTTATTAGAGTGTCGTGTATTGTTCTTTAAGGTCTGCAGAATGCCTGGGTTCGATTCCCACCCAATGCCCAAACCACACACACTGGATATAGTGCAGGTCCCAAGTCCGGATAAAATGGTAGGTTTGTGTCAGAAGGGCCATCTGGCGTAAAACCTGTGTTTTTGTGTGGATCAGATCACTGTGGTGACCCCTTGATGGAAGCAGCCAAATCAGTCATAAAAATAAAAACACTTTTCTTGTCAAGTTTGTTTAAGAATGAAAATCAGTCAATGGAGATTTTTCTCGTCACTATTTTGTTTTCGAAACACCTGCAAACTTTTTAATGTTTATTAATGTTTCTTTTTAAAGTTGGAGCTATTTAGCTTCACAAGTAATAATTTGCAGGCAAATAGTGCCATTCCTTTTGTATTTTCCATATTGTGAAACATTCTGACACTTGAATGTAACTTGCTTTATGGTTAGAGTTGCTTTGTTTTAAGCATCTGATTGCACTTAGTCAAATTTTCCACTAGATTTGAATGTATTTTGCCTTAAACATTAATGCATGTTGCTTTTAAGGTATAAGAAAGTTTAATAAAAGTAATTTGTTCATCAACAATCATTGAGAATATGTGACCTTGAATAGAAACAGATCCGGACCTGTGAATTTGAAGTTTGAAAACCTGTTTAATCCTAATTTCGCAGACCGCCCGCCCACACAACAAATAGCTTACCTCCACCCGCACTCTCCTCTTCGCCCACGTCCTGGTCCTCTTCTTCTTCTCCTGCTCCGGCAGCCTCTGCATCCAGCGCCGCCTGCAGTCTGTCCGCTAAGTCTGCCTTCAGACCCCGAGTGTCCAAGCCACGACGCTGTAGCTCCTCTTTCAGCTCATTCACTTTGAGCTTTTTCACGTTCAGCGTGCTCATGTTGTTGAACGCTCACTCACGAGTCCCGCTAAACGGAAACCTGTCACCCTGCAAGCAATAAAAACAAGACAAACGTGACTTTCAGCTATAAACGCTATGGTTACAGACAGAGTGCAAAATAAATTAGAAGTAAATAAAAAGTAAAATACAAATAAATAAATTAATGTAAAATAAACACACAAAATATACACACACACAGTATATATTTTGACCCAAATACAAATAAATAAAAAACACTATATACATATAATACATTTTCTAAACATTTAAATAAAAATATAGATTTTTACAAGAGTATATACACACACAGTATATATAATATTTATAAACATATATAATTAACTAAATCAAATGTAACTAAATCTATCAAAATAAATATATTATAATAAAAACATACAACAACAAATCTATAAATATAAATAATAAAGCACAACTGTATGGGTGATGTGTGATTCAGCCGTTAGTGCCGTTTAGTCGGCTGTTAGCTAAACAAATGAAGGGTAACGGTAGCTGCTAAATAAGTAACTTCATATTTTACTTCTATATTTTACCCAAGAATTTATCCATTTAATCAGCAAAATATCTATGCAGGTTATTCCTGTATGCATGCATCAAGTAAAAGTTCCGCTCAATAAATCTTAAAACAGCCGGTTAAAAATGCGTTAGCCGTTAGCTAGCCAAGCAAGTTAGCCAAAGCTAACCAAGCCAATATTTGTTTGAACCACTAAAGCTAATATCATGCACAAGTTAAATAATTACTAAAGCAAATATAAAACGTGCAAAAAAACGACTATTTGTTGCATAAAAGCTGTAAACATACCTTGTATATGTATATATGAGTGTGTGTGGTTTTTTTTTTTGAGTAGCTGCGGTATACACAAGATGGAGGCTGACCGAAGCCTACAGAACTGCGCTACTTCCGGGATTGTACCAAGCTAAGCCCGCGTAGATCTCAACCTAGTCTCTGATTGGCCAGATTTGCTGTCAATATTCAAAATCTGCCTGATCATTGGCTGCTTAATGTTTTTAAAGCGGTTGGAGGTCCTTTTTCTGTTCTTGAGGGCAGAATTTCACTTTCAGATTGTTTAACTTCCTGCTCAAATAAGCACATGAAAGGTTGAAAGAAGTCGGAATAAAAAATTTAAATCGGAATAAAAAAAGATGTCGCTATAAAAATATTATAATGAAAACTGATGTTTGTAGTTTTTTTTTTAATGCAAGGAAATTTTGTTTGTATGAATTTTAAAACAATCCCTCTAATAATCTTTTGGCACTAGAATAAAAGTCACGGCCCGCCCCTTGTTTGTTGATAGGTTTCCCCTTGGCTTGGCAAGTAACGCGATCGTTTAGAATCTGCCTGGACTTATGCCTGGATCAGGAAGCAACTCAAAACATCTTGTGGAAATCCCCAGTGCATGAAGTATAACTTTCTGTCGGTTGTTTGGAATGGAGAGAGAGTTTGGGACAGTAGCGGCTCTTAAAGCCCTCGGGTAAACGAACACACATTTACTTCCTGCTGTGTTGGATTTGAACAGCTACTAACAATGTCATGAAACTATATGAATACTTTACAGATATGGCAGTGATGTCTGTGTGTCTCGTTGTGACTGTGATGAACTGCCGTGTCCACTGCTCTCCTGGCTGGTGCTGGAGCTGAGAAAACACTGTCCTGAACTTCAAGGTATAAAATTATATCATATATACAGTGTATATATACAGTGTTATACAGTGTATATATACACACACATACATGACCTTCTATACGAGGGGATATCAAAAAGTTTTTTCACGCTCTGTTTTTTTTTTTCCGCCTTACATCCTCTCTCAGACGCCTTAAAACCTGACAGCAGAATTCGCTATTGATGTTACGAATTCTCGATGCACAATGCACTTAGTCGAGCTGCGGTCCTGCCTCGCCTTGTTCGGTCGTGGAGTTGATGGGCTCTTCCACCGTGAGTTGCTGTTGCTTCTTCTCAGGGTCGTACCCATACACCCAAGTTTCGTCACTGGTAATAATCCTTGAGATGAAGGACAGGTCATCCTCGGCACACTGACGGAGTTCCTGGCAGACTGGATCAGCAGCCTGGGGATGAACTTGGCAGCAACACAGTGTGCTCAAATCAGACTTGAGGATTGCCTGGAGGGTTCTGTATGACACACTGGCAATGGCAGAAATACTGTGGATTGTTCTCCAGCAATCATCTTGCGCAAATTGGCGAATGATTTCGACATTTTCAGGGGTCGAGCTTGTTAAGGTCTTCTTGATCTCTCATCGTCTTCCAATGATGTTCTTCCACTCTTGAACCTTGAACAACTCATCTGTGGCAGATTTGCCCAGTTTCACACAGAACTCCACATTCACTCTTTATTCTAACTTGCTGTCCATGATGAAAAAGCATGTGTTGCATAGCTCCAAATGTATACAGGATGATGTCTTTTGGCACACTGACTTATGAAGATCGATGCTCCCTGTGACTGTGTGTGCAGCCTTGTGCTGCCATCTGTAAGCTAGTCTCTAAACTTTTTGATACCCCCTATTGTGTGTGTGTGCATGTATGTGTATCCCTCTACCAGTATGATCTTAAGAGTTTGGAGGAAATCTGAGGACCTGTGGACAACCCACACAGGCACAGAGAAAACATGCACAGTTTGCACAGTAACCCGAGCTGATGATTATACAATCGTGGTGCTCTTGAGCACAAATCCCCAATGAGCCACGCTCCAAAATATAATGCAAAGCCTTCTCAGATTACAATTTGGAAGATATTATAACACAAACAAGGCATTAAATATAGAATGTTCAACAAGCAGATGCCTATATCTGATGGTCAATTGTCTACATTCATTTGGTTGCATAGTGTATGATGAAGGTGTTCATGCATGGTGCCTTGAGATGAACTGGCGTCCCATATACTCTATGTATTCTTGTCCCACATCTAGTTTTTTCTTGGGGTAGACTTTAAAGTAGTCATGAATCCGATCAGGAAAATAAATGGATAAAGAAAAGGAACAAATAAATAATCGATTGTATTGATGTACACTACCATTCAAAAGTTTGGACACACCTTCTAAGTCCATGATCTTTCCTAAGATTTTTTTTTTCTACATCGTAAAGCAATTCTGAAAGCTTCCAAAATCTGCAATAATCTCCTTTAAACAGTTGACATGAAAATGGTGTTCTCTTTAAAGCATTAATATCGGCTCTAATCTGAGGTGCTGTTTGTTAATTGGTGATTTCTGAGGCTGGTGACTCTAAATGAACTTCTCCTCTGCAGCAGAGGTAAGTTTTGGTCTTGCTTTACTGAGAAGGTCTTTATGAGATCCAGTTTCATCTTTGATGAGTTTTGCAAATGCACTTGACATAATACTGTTCCTGCGCGAACTGTTCCTGAACAGCTGACCTTCGTGTCTTAAAATAACGCTGACTGTTGTTGTTGTTGTTGCCGTTACTTCATTATCTAATGCCATATGTTATTTCATAGCTTTCATAAAAATAAAAAAAATAATAGTATTGTTCTAGAATGTAGAAAAATAAATCCAAACGTTTGACTGGTACTGGATCTACTTTAGTGTTGCACGTTGTCTTGCATGAACATGCTGGTACGTCTACACAAACTTTTATTTATTTATTTATTTATTTATTTTTACAGGAACCAGTGGCACCATCCTGGCCAGGGAACTGAAAGAAGTCCTGAAAGTCATGTTGTATCCTTATGACACGCTCACCACAGAGACTCTGACTCCCGTTCATCTCAAAAGAATAACAGGTAAAGCATGGTGCTGTTCATAACACATGAAGTAATACATATCAGGTCTGAAAGTATTTGGACAAGGACGTAATGGTTTTGAAATAAAACGATCAATGTTTAATTGAAATGTCGATCCCAGCTTTAAAGGGGTTTGACAAAAATATTGCATTAAACATTTATGGTCTACAAACATTTTGGTGGTGCAGTCTGTTTTGGAGACGCTTCATTATGACGGGCTTGAAAGGAATTTGGAGAGAAAAAACAATGCATCCTCCATTAAGATGCTTTACCAGGTATTTGATAAGCAGAAGCAGCTTGATTGGGTTGAGGGCAGGTGACTGGCTTGAATCTTTACAAACATCCTGTTTCTTTTCCTTTGGTTGGTTTTGCTTGGGGTATCTTGTATCAGATCTGGGTAAACAATTTATTTATCTTTTTTTTTAAATATAAATTACCAGTGGGGCGGCACGGTGGTGTAGTGGTTAGCACTTTCGCCTTGCACCACCTGGGTCCGGGTTCGATTCCCGTCTCTGTGTGCATGGAGTTTGCGTGTTCTCCCCGTGCTTTGTGGGTTTCCTCCGGGTTCTCCGGTTTCCACCCACAGTCTACAGTTTGGACAGCTAATAGCCAGCTAGCTATCAAAGTGCTAAGCGGCCAATTGTACTGATTTTGAGTCTGTAAAAATGGAGGCATTTTATAATGGCTGTTATTCCCAATGTAATACTTTTTGTTCAACTTTTTTAATTCAGTCTGAAAATCTACATTCAGACACAGCTTGATCAAATTTATTATCAATTTTTAACAGAAACAAAAAATAGTTCTTGTCCAATATACTTATGGACCAGACTGTAGCTTATCTTGTAAAATTCCTTACAACCAAATGACCGGATGTTTAACCTTCATTTAAAAGTATAGCTTGTACTGTACGTCATACTGTAGGTATCTTCAGACCTCAAAATGTAAAGTTGTTGTTTGCAGAGTTCCTGCTGTCTGAGTTACAAGCAGCACGTATGCTAAAATACAGAGAGTGCAATCCTGGGGATTCTGAGCCTTTGAGCGAGTCAGGCAAAGAGCAGAGACTCGAGAGAGAATCGAACCCAGATCCACAGGAAAAGACTGAATTAGATGACAAAGAGGTGATGAAGGAATTGACCAAGCTGTTTCAGGCCCTAGATATGGATCCAGCTTCGCAGCTCAGTGACGTCTGCTCACAGGTAGGAAGAGAAGACACAAGCAGCTTGTGAACAGGCTATAAATAAGCTGCAAGGTCAAAGTGTAATGAATACATCTTCCTTTGTACAGGTAGAGTCCAGGATAGCTTCTCTCCCAGAGGGTAAAGTGCAAGAGCCGTTGCTAAAGACTAATCTGGCTTCTACACAATGGGTATGTATTTAAGCAACATGACCCGACGGCTTAACAACTCTTCCGCTTATGTTTTTACAACTTGATTGTTTTTCAGAGCGAGCTGAATCAGATTAACCGATCCCTCTGCAAGGACTACGAGTGCCGTCGGCAGATGATGATCAAACGCTTCCATGTCACTCTCCAGTCATTCGCATGGGGAGAGAGAGGAAAGGTACACAAACAAATAGCCACCTATTTGCCCCAAATTTCATTTTGTGTCAAAGTTTACTAGGAGGAACCCTTTTTATTATATCTAAGATTGTACTTAAAAGTTGTGTTATAGTGTTCTATACAGTGTATCAGACAATGTTCCAAGGGAATAATGTATGATGATCACAATGATGTAATCGCTGAATGCGCTCTGCTTGATCACTCCTGTTCTGTATTCAAAGGGTTCCAAGTAGAAGCCTTTTAAGAAACAAATAAGCTTTGATCGACTAAATAATCTTTAATGAATCATTGCCATATCATTATATTTGATATTTGATGTACTATACCATTCTAAAGGTTCTTTAATTATCCATCTGGAACAACCCTTAAAGGTTAAATATACAATCTAGAAACTTATTTGAATAAATATAATGAAGGCTTATTAGCTGCCAAAGTAAGGGTTCAACATTATTCAATGTTATGCTACACACAAAAATTGAGATGGCAACTGAAGAAGCTTTTAAGGGTTTTAATTCTGGAAAAGTGCATTACTAAGAGATATGATGTTCTTTTATCACCACAGCCCTAAAAAAAAGGGTTCCGCAATGTTTCTTAAAAAATGTGTTTAAGGAGTAGTGTCATAGAAGACGCAATTATGGGTTTTCCATAAAAAACACTTTATTTTCAAGATATAGAACTTTATCTCCACCTGAGGAGAATGTAAAAGACTCATTGTGGTGGAAGTTTTTTTTTTTTTTTTTGTCATCTTATATTCTTACTCTTTTAGAAGAGGTTTTGCTAGAACCTTTTTTTTTTTTTTTTTGATCGGCCTAACATATATAAAATTACAACACAAAACAGTATGCCCAGTGTTGTATGGGCTTCCTTTGGCAGATTCCTTTTGGAAGACCTATGAGGAGAGGGTGTGTGAGTGGTATGCTGTGTTGGTGGGGTGGGGCCTTCATAGATCTGATTGGTTTGTCCAGCATTTTGGATCTTGGGATTTTGAAGGCTGTGTGGGCAGGCTGTGGTGCACTGGGTGTTCTGGTGCCTTTCTTTTATGACTAGCATTCACTTTTTTTCTCTGTCATTTGTGCTGCATTGGCTTGTACCAGACAGACTGGCTTTTGGTCACATTTAACTAATATTTTTCCTTTTTAGGAGCGCAGTGCTCTGATGTCCACTGTACCCCAGTTTGCATCACCACTTCTTGAGTCGTCGGTTTCCGTTGCGCTGTTACTAGCAGCAAGAGAGGATCAGTCTTGTATTCTGCCCGTGACTGCAGGACCATCAACAGCCATTCACAAGGTTTTTACAGAACCCAAATATACACATGGTCCATTTAATGATTCATGCTTAGTAGTCCAGCAAACCTAACCTAGCTTTTATTTATTTATTTATTTTTTTCATTGTGAAGGTGCTGATGGGTAGTGTGCCGGATAGAGGAGGTCGACCTGGAGAGATCGAGCCTCCCATGCCAATGTTCACTCGGCGTAGTGAAGGAGGTGACGGACGGCGTGAAAAAAATAAATTCAAGAAACGGGAGTATTCTGGGAAAAAGAAAAAAAACAAGAATAGATAGTACTGATACTGACATGAACCTTAAACCTGATTTGAAACATATACAGTTATATTCAAGGTGAAGTGTAAATTAGATATTTAATTTAATGTACACTACAGAGATTATAACTTTACTGTATATTTTGAAGTTTGACCTGTAAATGTTGGTAAACAGATTTAAAGAATGCATATTATACATGATTTCAGTATGAGTTTGCTCTAGTGATCTCCCTTCCTGGTCATTTGGCTGATTCTTTTATTACTGTTCAGTTCTTTGTAATGCTTTGATGTGAGTTTATTACTGACGGCTTATCTAAAGCAAAACAGTTCTAATTTATTTTTATACTTAATCCTGCAGTGTGGATTTTCATTCAGTAGGCCACTGATGAGAGTAAAAGCTAATTCAGGTTATTTATTATTATTTCAATAAAGATTAGAAAGTGGAACCAGGCTACAGCAGGAAGTCTACTTTTTTTATTTCATTTTTATTATAAGGGGATTATAAAGTTTCATCTGACTCTAGACCTGTTTAATGCACATAAGGATTTTTTCTTCTTCTTCTTCTTCTTCTTTTTTTTTTGCATTTCTGGTATGAAGCACGTGTGAAGAAGATTTTGTGTGGTGCTGAAATGGTTAAGGGGAATGTTTGGTCTGGTCACCAAGGGCAACATGGCAAGCTCCAAAATAAAACCAGCAGAAACTTTCCAATCTCACAGACTACCCGGAGTGTTTGTTTTGTTTAGAAACTTTTTTATGTATTTTTAATGAGATACACAGGGATCAATCACAACCATGAATGAGCTCTGATCTATTTTTAGACGTGGGTTTAATCAGGCACACGATTTAACCATGTCGGGAATTGCGCACGCGTCGACGCAGAGCATCCGACCTTACAAGTCGTGTGAGGAGTACCTCTACGCGATGAAGGAAGACCTGGCCGAGTGGCTGAAGGACTTGTACGGCGTGGACGTGACGGTGGATAACATGGTGCAGGCGCTCGAGACGGGCGCGCTCCTGTGCGCTCACGCCAACAACGTGACGCGCGCGGCCGCCGAGTTCCAGCGCGAGCACCGCGGCACGCGAGCGCACCTGCCTGCCTCAGGGGTGACGTTCACGAGCTCGGCGCAACCCGCAACGTTCCTGGCTCGCGACAACGTGTCCAACTTCATCAGCTGGTGTCGAAATGAAATGCACATCAAAGGTAGGGGTGGGGAAAAGGTGTAGAAAAACATTATTGAAAGAAGATAATTTACATCAATTATTTATATTTATTTATTAGGTCTATTTGCATACAAATAAATAAATTAGGCTACAAGTAATTGTTCTTCATGTGCACATCAAAATTTGAAACAGTAAATCAGAGATTTAAAAAAAAGTTTAAAAAGACTTTTAAAAACACATAATGTTCTTTCATTTAATACAACAACTTATTGATTTAAATTTATGCCATATGTTAAAAGTTAAAGTTAGTTAAATAAATGGCCTTTTATGTTACATGATACTACAGGTCAATTTTAATGAGTTCTGTATATATATTTTTTTAATAATAGAATAAATTTTCACCTGTTGCTTTTGTACGTAAAAAAGGTATGATCCATGATGATAGATTTAAATGCCTGTATTTTACTGTATTTTCCTTTCCCTGGTTTATCTAATATCTATCTTATAATCAGAAAAACAGCAACAAAGAGAGAGAGAAAAGTGTTTTCCACTTTAGTTAGTGAAGTTCCATATTGGGCTCTGCCAAGGACAAGAATCTAAAGCTACATTGAATGCAAAATCCAACAAAACAGGACAGTTAAGGACTTTTGAGGAAACACTCTCACAATCTATTTCCAATCTCCAGGTATAAAGTTTAGTTGAATCTGTGCCACCTGTAGCCTCAGATTCCTGTTCTCGACTGACTGAAGTGAAGCATGATGTGGCTTTCTGCTGTTGAAGTTCATCCACCTCAAGGTGTAGGTGCAGATGCCTTTCTGCTCATCATTGTTGTAAACGGTGGTTATTTGCGTTACCATAGATTTCCAGTGAGCTTGAACCAATCGGTCAATCTCCCCTGACCTTTCTCTCCAGCAGAATTGCCACTCACTTGCTTACACTATTCTGTGTGTGTGTGTGTGTGTGTAAATCAGCATTTTTGTTTTTGAATAAACCTGGCGAAGTTACTGTTATTACGTGTCCCCGATGTCTGATGTGAACATTTGATTAAGGATTTTGCCCTGTATCTGCATAATCATGTGCATTGTGTTGCTGCCACATTTGATCATTTGACTGATGTGATAATTGCATAAATTATCAGGTGTAGGCCAATATGTGTTTCCATGAAAGTGGCTGTAATATATATGTATGCATGGTGCAGCATGGTGGTTAGCACTGTGGCCTTGCACCTCCAGGGTCCAGGTTCCCGCCTCAGGTCTGTGTGCATGGAATTTGCATGTTCTCCCTGTGCTTGGTGGATTGGCACACCATCCAGGGTGTAGCCGGCCTTGTGCCCTGGGTTATATAGGCTACAGTTTATACAATCATTTTATTAATGCAGATATTGAGTTAAAGATGCAAAAATCAAAAATTTGATTAAAGTTACCAAAATTGCATTTGAGCCTATATTATTTTATGATGATAAGATTTTAATGTTTTTTCACTTACACATGATGCTGTATGTTTGTAAAAAAAATTGTGTTGTAAAAAATTATTCATATTTCAGTAATAGACCAAAATATCACAAAAAACAACAAACATGGTAGTTTTGTCTGTTACCCGTCTTCTCATTAATTGTATTACATCAATTATGTTCAGTTTCCTGACATCAACGAAGGAGACCACAGCTAACTACTGTAGATTCATCTTTCTCAGGTCTAACACGTCTTTGGATATTTGACCAAATATTCCATCAACAAAAAATTTCATATAAAAGCTATTAATTGAAGCCTTGTTTTCCCTGAAAGCTCATTGATACTTCTCGTAGGGTTTTACAAACTCAAAAACTTTCAGTTTAATGTTGTGAAACGATTATTGAGCGTTATTACTCAGTCATACCACAAGAGGGCGACATTAGCTAGAATAATGGCAGATATACTTTTGTGCTGTGGAGAAAACAACTGATTTCATTTTTGTTGCTGAAAATTATATTAATTTAGACCAAAATTTGGTATGTACAACACAACGAGCTGATAGGATTCACACACACACACACACACACACACACACACACACACACACACACACACACACACATACACTAGATGGAAGCCTGCAGCAGGTTACTTGTGATAACCTCACTACATAAATTAGCTTCATGCTGTGGTGATATTAATGTTGCCCTCCCGACGTAATATTTTGTCATAAGCTGCTACTTTAGCTGATATTTTTTTATAAATATGCCCCTCCTGGACATTTGTACAAAAATCTCATTCTGTCACTATTGATGCACTGGACCCCAAAAAGTGGGTGTCCGTGTGTGTTTCTTTGGGCTTGTTTGAGTTTTGGTTGGTACTTTAGTGTATTAGGAAGGTTAGATGTTCTTACATTAGTCCCTTCTCGCTGTCAAATTATATTATTATCTCGCCCACGATCAAGTCCCTTCTATTATTACAGTATGCAGTGCAAGAACGTCTGTCTTGTCTTTCGTGTTGCACTGTAATCATACAATGTACACACAATGTACAAACCCCTTTACCAGATATGGTCCATCTGAAATCACTGATAAGATAGATTGATAAAACTGCTTTAGACTGTAAAACTCTGCGTCTTCACCACGTTCCTGTCCTCCCTCCTTCTGCAGACGTTCTGATGTTCGAGACAGACGACCTTGTCCTGCGAAAGAATGAGAAAAACGTGGTGCTCTGCCTACTCGAGGTGGCTCGACGGGCCTCTCGCTTCGGCATGGCCGCGCCTGTGCTCATACAGCTGGAGGAGGAGATCGAGGAGGAGATTCGTGAGGAGTCAAGAGAGCCTGCGGTCGAGAGATGCTCGATAAACACTGAAAACGTGGATGAGATGGTGACTGGCTTGTGATTTGCTTTATAAATTCAATTAAACCCAGTCCATTTAGAACACCAGTCTCTTAGTGAATTCTCACCTGTTGTAAGCTCGCCCCTCAGACAAATCGGACATGACAGTCAGTGTTTACTTATTTTGTTTGCAATTTTCTCCTCAATTTGGCCACCTTTCTATTTAAGGAAATTCTGCAGCAACCAATCCGCTTATAAATCAACGATATCCGTATTACTCTAGGAATGGGTAGGTAGTGTTCTCACCATTCTTCAAGAAACATTCCAGATTTACATATCATTTAAGCAATAAAGTAACTTAATGACTGAAATACAGACAAAGAAATTACATTCAGTCCTTTGCGCAGACACAGACACTATTATACATGGTTGGCTGGCTTGTAAAATATGTACACTGGCAGGGATGACGCATAACCTTGTCCTAACCTCAATCAGAAACATAAATTTCTCTCGAGGCAGGTTTACATTCTGTCAGTGGAGATTAATAATCAAGCAAAGTAGGACGGACCTCCTGTAAAGAGGACCGTGATTTGTAGGATCACTTGCCATTGACATGCAGGATCCTGTTCCTACTTTTATGATTTACTGAACGAGGAAAATAAAGCATGAGGCAAGTTGTAGTGGGATATTGCAAGAGAAGCTGTTTGAAACTCTGTTTGTTTTTCACCTCCTATGTGCGCAGGTTCAATATCTGATAAGTCGCTGCACTTGTCCCAGTCAGTTTCCCATGGTGAAGATCTCAGAGGGCAAATACAGAGTCGGAGACTCCAGCACCATCATATTTGTGCGAGTAAATACTCCTCTTCCTTCCCCCCCATCATCTTATAGCGTCTTCTCTTATTAATACCCTCTCTTATTAATAATTTCTGCTCTGACAAACAATAAGAGATAAACCTCATACACACTGTTCGTCCTTCCATAGCATATGCTTTCTATTAAACAATGTGTTTGTACAGATCTTAAGGAATCATGTGATGGTGAGAGTGGGTGGAGGATGGGACACCCTGGAGCACTATCTGGACAAACATGACCCCTGCCGCTGCACATCTCTCTGTGAGTGTGAACACTCATCTAGCAGCATTCCAAAAGATATTACATCATCTATGTTTTTGTAAACAGCATGCTTATGCCATGTTTGATGTTTCAGCTTGGTAACTATTAAATATATGTGGGTGTTGCATTTATGAATGAAGAAGACATTTCTATAATAATAATAATTATTATTATTATTATTATTTTATGCCCCTAAGTAAAGGCCAGTCAGCCAGTGAACACAGATGCATTTAATTTGTATGAGCAAATGTAATTGCCTTCCTGAAAGCGCTTAAAGCGTAAACATGTTTTTTTTTTTCATAAAGCGTGGGCACGGGAAAAAAATGAGCCTCTGTGTCTGAATACGGTTTTTCCCTGCTTTTTCATCTGTCATCAATCTGCTGTTAACATATCTAATATTTCTTATGTAATAATGGAACATCGTGAGCTTGCCCGTTTTTCAAGAATAGCAACTAGGTGAGAAAATAGCACAGACGTTTTGTACCTGCCCCACAAAACTTTCTGTAATAGATGTATGTTCTGATGCTGGCACTTAAGGCCGGTATTGGTATCAGAAACGGAACATACTGTACTGATACGTTAACTGAAGCTGGCAGCCTAGGTAGAGTAAGGACTTCATTATTTAAATGGTAACTTTTTGGTTTATCAGGATTTGGCACCTTTAATGTCAGAAAAAGTTATGATAAGTTATGATTTCCTTTTTGTCAGGAAATACCACGCCTTCCTATTATATATTATCTGAAACATCCTTTGATACAGATACAGATAGGCAGAAATATTAACCTGGCAGTATTACGGTAGTAAATAACAGTATTTTTGTGCCATCAGATTTTCGGAAAAGAAATATAAACTTTTATCCAATTTTTATGTCTTGTACAGTCTTCCATTTAGTACAGCCGTGCTACTAAATTCAGCTAAGATATTCAACAACCACTGTTTTGTTTGAAAATGACATGCAGAGAACTATAGAGGGAGAATAATAGGGGCCTGAGAATAGAACCTGGTGGGACACCATATTGTTTTTTTTTTTTTTACTCTATGCATAATCTCTATTATGTGAGTGGAGTCTGCTGGGATAATAACAGAATATATCTGATTGCATTCATGCTTGATGAAATCTAAGCATGCTGCGGGAGCTTGCTGTCATGATCCGAGAATATTAAAAGCGCAAGTGTCTTTTAGTTATCAAAGAGGCTCTAAACCATAGAAACAAAGCCCTTGTTAAACCAGCGCTGTAAGGATTACATAACCCGAGCTTCTGGTGAGCACAGATAAGCATCCTATTCGCTCATTTGACTTCTGTGGCTCTTGTTCCCTTGCTAGCCCATAAACTGGCTCAGCGCCCTGGCACTCCAGTCCATGAGATCAAAGCCAGGCACTGTGGGCCTGATGGTCAGGCTACGTCTCAAATCTCTTTGGTGCTGAGCCGAGTCCAATCCCCCCTCGACCCTGTAGTCTGGACTCCTTCTGCTCCCACTAGACTCCAGAGGTCAGAGGCAGGGCTTAGGAATAGCCCCTCTCCTAAGAAGTAAGTGAATAAAAATTCACATTTTTACATAACTAAATTAGCTGTGGTATCATAAATAAAATGTACATCCAGAAAATGAATGAGTTATTTTGCTGATTAAGGAATTGTTGCCTGAAATGTGGAAGAAAATGTATTTAAATGATATACAGTTTGCAAATTGTTTTATTTGGCATACAGTGTTAAATACTAATGGAAATGGGAATCACCAGGGACTCTCGATACGATATTATCACGATACCCAGGTTCTAATTCAATTGGTATTGCGATTTTGTATTTATGATGTATGATTTTCTTGCAATTCTAAACAAATCATTAGCTCCTACCACACAGGATGCTGTGCGTCATAAAATGTGTAAATAGCATAGATCACGCCTCCTGTGGAATTATAGAGAAACTGCAACATTTAACATTTATCACTCACTCACTCATCATCTATACCACTTAATCCTGTATTCAGGGTCACGGGGGGCCTGGAGCCTATCCCAAGAGACTTCAGGCACATGGCAGGGTTCACCCTGGACAGGGTGCCAATCCATCGCAGGGCACAGACACACACACATACACTCACTCATTCACACACTACGGGCAATTTGGGAAAGCCAATTAGCCTAACCTACATGTCTTTAGACTGTGGGAGGAAACCGGAGTACCTGGAGGAAACCCACCAAGCACGGGGAGAACATGCAAACTCCAAGCCTGGCCGGGGATCGAACCCGGACCCTGGCGGTGAAGCGACAGTGCTAACCACTACACCACCGTGCCGCCTACATTTAAAATTTATCTCAAATGCAAACAAAAATAATAAATAAATTTTTTTTTTTACTCGATTTTGGAGAGAGTGTAGCAAGACATGAATTTCCTCACTTAAGAATCACAATACATCAACAAATCATTTTTGCCCCCCCCCAACCCCCATCTCTATTAAAGACTAGAATTTAATTGTAACAACTTCACCACCATTAGATGCCTCCACCACCACCAATTTTTTGTAAAAAAAAAAAAAAAAAAAAAGGACGTTAAAGATCCCCCAGTAGAAAAAAGAAGTTTAATGCAGCGCAACAGTAATGAAATACATGAAGCACTTCACCTCGAGTCAAAAGAATAACTCCCGATATCTGGACTAAAGCTTTTATACTAGCAAACCCTCCCACTCTTTAAAGTAAATAGGACTCATTGTAAATACAATATACTGAAACCATTTGTAATGAACATCTTTTGATCACCTACCTTCGAATGGTGGTCATCACATTTTCTTTTGATGGCACTGTCTTGCCCAGCTGTAGATGATAGACTATCACTCTACTAGTAAGATTCACATCTTACTGCAATCTGAATGGATTACCTCTATAAGAATTGAACCAATTGAAGGATAAGCATCAAACATACTTTGGAGTGGAATTTGTGTCAGGGCAGTCTGTCATTTCGTCCATTCTTGTGTCCAGATCTCAAAAAGATAAGCAAATGGATGGAATCGCATGAAATGGCAATGGCGGAAAAAAAGAAATAAATCACAGCTACAGTAGCCAAAAGCAGATATTAAGCAGCTCCTAAGCTTGAAAACATAAGTACCGTACTTGTATGACGTACAAAATTATAAAAATATTTTATCCATTTGACATTCTCATCTGCTCTTTAAAATATGTCAATTATTCCATATTTATCAACTCGTTCATAAGCTATCGTGCTTAAGGTCATCTCAGATAAAGGATCAATGGACAAACCACCCAAATACCTAATACCTCCTCCATGAAAATGTTTTTTTTTTTTTTCCCTTTTCACAGTGAACTCAAGTGCTATAACAGGAGTAAATGGAGTTTGCTATTTTCCACCCATGCGTCTCAGTCTCTTTTGAGGAGCCAAAGAAAACAGCAAAAAGTAATCGATCCCTGAATGTCACTGAATGCCACAGACGTTAAACACAGCACGGGTCGACTGAATCAGCAGGTTCATTAGAATCAGCAAGGACTCATGGAAGGTTAAAGAGCATCTTCAGGAAGATGTAGTTTATATATGGTGAACCTCAAGGGTATCTCTGAATCCTGGATAAATTTACACATCCAGCTGGTCAGGATCTTAAAGCTTAATATTAGAACAAAGTCTATATTTTCATACATTTAAATACACTGTTGTTGCTATAAGACCTACACGGTGACATGTATATACTCAACATAAGTGGATATAAATTAGCATGATGATGACATCAACAGTGCAATACATCATATTCCAATAAATAAAAACCATGAGCTAATATTGACAAATTACTGTAGTGTAAGATGATTGAAACATTTGGAAACTAATAATTTTGCTGCAACAGCAAGCTTTGTCGTGTTTTATGCCTTACTTATGCAAAAGGCATAATTTGAAAGCCATTTGGTTATCATTTTTTATCAATTTCAGCTCTGGCTGTCAGTGTGACAGAAATCCATTTAGGCCTGTAGACTTGGCCCTTAATTAATCAGATGTCAAATAATCTTCACTGCTCAGAAATCTGTATGTGTGTGCGTCAGAAAATAATGCGGACGTTTCTAAGCAGCTGTGGGAAACAGTATTTATCACTACACTGAATTGTAGTTCATCTATCCTTTGTCAAGTGTAGTCAGCCATCACTTCATCATTCATTCTGAATCAAATTCCCATCGCACCGCAATTATCTCTCAGCAACACTGCTGCGCAAAGACTACAAACAATAGAGGCAAAAATTGCACGGGTAATGGTTTTAAATCATTGTTATTGCACCAGTCTTATCATCTCATACATATTTAATGAGAATGTCCAATGTTAAGCTACTTAATTACTGCAATACACTAAAATAAGTTTCTGCGCTACCACTTTAACGTTCAGGTTTCCGACATTCAGCCTTAAAGTGCACTGAATTGCGCTGAAATAAAATTCTTCTACTAGTTCATAGCAGGACCATATCGGTTTTCGAAAGTTCTTGACTAATCGTAAGTTGAATGTGTGACTGTGGGGTATGTAGTACTGTAGTAGCAAATCTTAGGACCTCAGCATATTCTGATCCATATGATCAATACGATCCATTCCAAAGAAGCGCAAACCATCCAAAAAGTCCTGAATAACCACCACGAACATTTATATACATTTGTATATAAATATACAGTTTATTGTATTTATAAACTCATACTCAGATTTCTGTGTCCTAAAACAAAAGGTTCAAAGGATTTGAAGTCCATCGTAATAACCAGCATAAAAGA
Source organism: Clarias macrocephalus (assembly GCA_011419295.1). Taxonomy (NCBI): domain Eukaryota; kingdom Metazoa; phylum Chordata; class Actinopteri; order Siluriformes; family Clariidae; genus Clarias; species Clarias macrocephalus. Next base: position 148,537 of record JAAGKR010000630.1, on the reverse strand, counting down.
CTTTGTAAAATATAAAAAGGAACAGAATCAATTTCAGCATTTTAACATTTTCAGCCTGTGGGTATATGAGGCATACAGTACATTACCGGATCTGGATTAAGAATTTGTCCCCAAAGTATTTGCAGCTATCACATTTCAAGTATCCATGACATAATGTTAGTATGATGTAATGGCAACAGCCCTGAATTCACATTTTAAATATACACCATGGTCTTACAAATATTAATAATGGTTTGATGCAGCTTACCCCATTCTAACATTTAAGCCATGAAGTCTGAATTACACTGATATAATGGAATATGCTCCATCTGATTTCCTGACAGAGGGCTGAGTGACATGATACTGTTCACAGATCTAAATAACTACAAATATACCGTAAGGAAATAATATTAGCATTTAATTGACACATCCAAAGCTCATCTGACTTCATGGGTCTTCTTTCAGACTACGTGTTACTTGCCGACAGACCTACTCTGACACTAAGGAAGTGATGAAGTCCACTACCCGAACGGGCAGAGAACCCAGTAGGACATCTCCATCTCCACGTCGAACCAGCAGTCTTCCACGGCCAGCTCACTCGTCCACCCCAGTGCGACCAGAGACTCAGCGTCCGAGTACACCCTTGGTCTTGCAGAAGGTCTACAACCAGACCTTTCCTCCACCCCAACAAGGGTCAGACAACAGACTTGGGAACAACTGGACTAAGTCGCAGATTGTATCAAAGCTGAGACAAAATGCCACACCTGGGCCAAAGAACTACCAGGAAATTCAAAACATTCCAGAAAAGCCACTTTTAGCTCGGCCTTTCCAGTGTGTTACACCAGTTCAAGGTCTCGCAACCAACAAAAACACTTTAGTAAACCACCAAGACTTTCAAGCCGGTAGGAATTCCAGAAAGAGCCCAGGGTTCATTCGGACATTTTCCCCTACAAAAGGGCTAATGGGTGTCATATCAGGTGAAGGGCATAAAAGGCCCCTTGCGTCATCAGAAGATTCACCTCGACCTTCACTGCATCAGGGAAATGAGAATAGGCAACAAAAAACTTCACATCATGACAGGAAGCACCATCCAGAGACCACAGTCATCAACGTAAGCAGGTCAGACTTCAACAGCACCATGGTGGCCCCATCACAACCTGGTTCTGTTGTGAATGCAGAAAGCAAATTTAGAAATACAGACAGAAGCTTTCTCTTTACTCCTCCTCCAATCAGTCCTGCTCAGGAGGCCATTCTATACCAGAGCCTTGAGGAGGAGATCCTGTTTAACCTAAAACAGCTTGGCATGGATTCTGATTCAGAGAATGAGCAGGACAGTAGTGAGCCTGACATCCCAATGATTTCTCCAGAGAATTCGCATGAGATCAGGAAACCTTTTACCCACAACACATGCTCTGGTGCATCATATTCATCCTCCGGAGAAGCTAATGCAAGGGATGCTATTTTTGAAGCTGTTATTGCTGAGCTTTCCAAAGGGATGAGGCCACTTGAGAAAGTATCTATTGATGGTTGGGTTAATTTCTCTAGAGATCTCAGAGACGAGAAGCAAGGAAGACAGACTAACACGGATTCAAGACAGCTGAGTGTTTCCAAACCCTCTACGGCCAGTTCCTGGTCTTCCCTTGGCTCGAGCATGGATTCAAAAGATTCTGCTGAACAGTCCAAGACCTCTGAAGCGAACAGCTGTGGGACTGGGAAAAAGGAGAAGCCCCAGGCCCCTTCCACATCCCACAGGAGGTCCTTGAAAAAGCCAGAAAGAGTGCCTTCCATTTATAAGTTGAAACTGAGACCTTGTGTGCGCCCCAGACGGGACCACAGACTTGATAAGACACCCACAAAGATCCCCAAACCACTTTGCTATAGAAGAAGTCCAAGTCCAGGAGACACTCAGGACAATTTGTCATTCCAAAATACTGTTAATACTGTTTACTCCAGGAAATCCTCTCAAACTACAGCCAAGTTCAGTGCCACAAAGTGCAAAGGAGGTGATCAGGAGATGATTGCTAATCAGGAGCTTGAATTCTGGTTGTAATTATTTATATATAGGTATAATAAGTTCACCCCTGCTAACCCCAGTAGCAGGGGTGAACTTATTTAGGTATGGGATTAGAAACCCAATTCAGTAACCATGTCATCCTTGTCAGGGTCACAGAAGATCTTGATCTTACCTTCTGGATGGCAAACCAGATGGGTATTGGTTCACTTGCAATAGGATGCCAAGCCATTATGTTTCAACATGTATTGCTGAACCAGAGCTCAAGACTCCAGAGTTTTGAGGCAACAGTACTACTTCAAGCGCCACTGTGCTGCTTTGATATATGACTTTTATATTTTTACATTTGCTTTATTAAATAATGCTCTTATTTGAAATGCCTGATGAACCAGTTTAGCCATTGCAGATTGGCTGTACAGGGATTTAAGTTTCAATCAGTAGCCCAAAGACTAAACAAGCACATACTGTACCAGAAGGAAAAGCAGCATGAGAAAAATCACTAGAAACATGTTTAGAATTGTTTAGACCATGCTTAGAATTTCCAGTATACACATGCTGACATGCTTTGGCTTTATCAAATAAGCACTTTTTTTTCCCGCAGGCAGATGGAAACTGGGAGGCTTGCAGAAATAGAAAAGCACACACTGTATTATTGTTCACAGTCAGATGCTTCACAGCTGAGCCTTGATGCGAAATTACTCACAGACAATAGACAAATAGACAAAGGTTTCCCTATTAAAATCTATATTAGTCCCAACTAATCGACCATAAGTGGTGAGTGTATGTACAGTACAGTATGGGCTTCTTTGTTTATCCATAAAACAACATTAAAAATAACGGCAGACAGTATCTAACATGTAAATTTCACACTGGTGCGTTCCCACTGTGGTTATTCTTAGCCGTATTCTCCCTATATCAGTTTTGCAAGTCACTTTGCTGCCTTGTTTTTGCCAGTGCAGCCTTTATAAATAAACCCTAGTGTAAGTCTGGGGCTATTTATAGCCTCCTTGAAACTGCAGTCTATAACACCAGAGCAGCTGCACCAAGTAAATCTCTCTCTCTCTCTCTCTCTCTTTCCTTTCTCCAAATTTCTCACGGAGGAGACGACCATTTCAGACCTCCCATGATTATCTGTAGGCACAGAAATTGGTCTGATGTGGACAAGGCAGGTCAAAAATCATTCGTTCTGCAATTAACACTCAATATTTAGAGCGGAATAGATACATTTCTGCTCCATCTTTTTATTTATTTATTATTATTTTAATTTAATTTTTTTTAAAATAAATGCACAATGTTTTATTTGGACCAGAAATAACGTTTTCTGCGGTAACATAATAAAAAAAGAACATGATCTGATACCAGCAAGACGATTTATTATCAGTTGTAGTGCAACAATTACATCCTGAATTTCAGTTGTTTATGAAGCCATGATATTTGATTTATACACGATATCCGATACCTTTATTTCCTTTCAAGTCTTTTCTTTCCTCCCAAGGTTCAAGGGGTGATTTTTAGGGCAGATTTTCCACAGATAAAAATCTGCCAGTCAATTACTAGTCAATTATTAGGGATCCTGATTGGATCCTAGATTTAAAATATGGATCCTGATTTACTATATGTTTCAATATAAGACCGTAACACTCAGAACAAAGGGTAGTAACCTCTACTATTTCTCTACACCTTTTGGATCTCTCTTTCTCTCTCTCTTTTTTTTTTTTACCTAAATAGGTGCATATATATGGTGTAGTGTATCTTTAAAGCTTTACTCCATGGTCCAATGATATACCTTGGAATCTTTTGGAAAGATTCCACAATATAATCAGATATTAAATCTATAAAAATAAGCATCAGGAAAAGATAAAGTTTAGTACCCTTTTGTATTTGAGTAAGGCCCATAAATATTTATCTTTTGTATTATATTTTATCATATACAATATGAGACAAAATCAATTTTCTGTCAGCAATGTAATGTGAGTCAAGATTGTGAAAATAAAAATTCCAACCTTTCTCACTTAAAAAAAAATATTTAAATAAAATCTGTATTTTTTTTTCAGTTACAGGGGCAATATCTGAACTTGATATGGAATTAAAATACAGAATGGTGTATAAAATATATTCTTTAGGCATCATGAGTACTGTCAAAGATGTCAGAGGGATGTACAGTAATAGCGAATTTTATGGTAGAACATATTTCTTGGCAATATTGTGCTATCATTCTGGATGAAAAATGAGGTCAAGCTTTATATTATAGAAGAATAAAATCTCAACCCTCCTGTTTGCTGTTGTTCTAGAGAACTACAGTTCTGTGCAAGAAGTCTTGAGCCAAGTCTCATTTCTTCATATTTTGCTTCCAATGAGCCAGCATTTATTGTATTATTTTTAATCCAGTCTTGAATAATATCTCTCCAGGCTTCCTGAAGGCCCTTCATTTTCAGTTCAGAACCAGAACCTGACCAGTATTAGAGAAATGTTTTTTTTGTTTGTTTCTTAAGCCACACATTACGGAGCCCCTAAAGGGACATGGGTGAGGGGAAAAATAATTGAATGAAAAAAAAAAGTTTTAGAAAAAAAAATATATATAAGGAAGAAAAACGGGACATGGGTCGTAAAAAAAAAAAAACCCGGGACATTGGAGGAAAAGAAATCGAGAACACATGACTCATATTTCCGGCGCCAAAATACGGAAAGGGCAAGCTCAGGGTACAAAATGAATTCTTTATATTTTAGGCCAAGCTGAAAGTAAATCTCAGCTACTTCTACTCAATAATTCTCTCCATGCCTGTTTAACAACGCACGCTAACTTTTTGCGAGATCTCGTGAACTTTTGCGAGATCTCGCAAACTAACTTTCATTTTTTTTCACCCATATCATTTTGCCTCGCATTTTTTATTTTTGTCAAGTGGAATCTTTTTTTCCTCCAAAGTTTTTTTTTCCCCACCCATGTCCCTTTAGGGGCTCAGTAATCATCTGTGATGCAGACCGGGGATTAGTATATTGGAAATGCTGAATGCTGAGTGGTTGGAACAGACCAGAGGGGAAATGAGGTTGCTGCTGAGGTTGTTAAATAAACAATTTTTGATGTTGCATCTTTAGGCACTTTGTCGCCTTTCTTTAATTTAATCTACATCATTTAATGAAATTTATTATGAAGAAATGCCGGCAGGCTCAAGACTTTTTCACAGTACTGTATAATAAATCATATAATTCACTGACCCATGTCCTGTTGTAATACTTCATTTGAAAATAAAATTCAGTCATATTTCATGCCATTTCATACAACACAATATTTCTGAATTGCACCTGAACAGGCTAAACAGGTATGTCCTAACATGGAAGTATCCACTGGGTGTACACATAGGTTTATTTGTGCTCTTGTGTTATTCACCCATGTGTGGTACAGCGAGTCATGATGAGAGACGCACTTTTGCTGAATAAAACTGGAAGATTCATCACTGTATGCCCAAAATAAAAAGCAAAAATGGGCTTTTTTTTCTTTTTCAAAGCAGTCCCGACATAAACACATTATTTGCATTTCAGCAACATGATATTAAAGCTGATTTTTTTTTTTTTTTGAGGCTTCAGTCATCGTTGAGCGTTTCGGTCGGCCTGTTTCCTGGACAAGCAGCATCTGAGGGATCCTCTTGGCATCCGAGAGCAGTTTGTATAAACAGAGGATGCATTCCTCCTCAGTGAAACATCCACGGCAGGATTCCTTGGCTAGATGGCAACCGGAGCTTATCACAGCTATAACTGGGTTTCTTTTCGAACCAAACAAGGCGCCGTGACAAGCTCGCACCTCACATAAGAGCGCAACGCTCTCTCCTCAGCGCTCTCTGAAAGCGTACCGTGGCGTGCACGTGTTTGCAGCGGGCACAGCCAACACTCCGCAGAGCCTCCCCAAACAGCAGTAAAATGTGCCAGTTGAACTTGGCCGAGCACTCCACGTAGCCGCATTTCCAGCTCTTGCGCACCAAGTCCGAGACGTTGTGGCGCGGGATGACCCGGCCGCGCTGAAGATCGCGCTTGTTACCTACGATCAGGATCGGCGTCTCTGTTGCGCCCATCACCCTGTGGAAACCCAAAACAAACACTCATTAACAGCGAAGACTAAAAACATTGAAGTGAAAAAAGATGTAGAGTAAAGCTAAATGTCATGCTTCCGCCACCATGTTTCACAAGTTTTTTCAACTCTAGTGGTAAAATCTGTTAGTCTTCTGAAATTCCTCTATGGTTTTGTTTATTCGTAACGTCAACAGTTTAATGTTTACATTCATCCTCAGTGGGTGGTCTTTGCTCTGAGATGAGGAAGATATATTTTATATTTGTGTTTCTGGTTTAGTAATCTACAGACCCATAATGAATCCAGTTCTGTCAAAAAACATTACACCCTGTTGGAAATTTTGCGAAGGCCCTAATAAAGCACGTCAGGCCTTGTAAGGATTACCTCCTGTGCACTACGTCTCTGCAGGTGGGGTTAACAGAGCGCTACAGTGTTGTACTGTCAAAGAGAGAAATGCTAGTAATAGGGGGAAATGGGCGACCTGTGAGCCGTCACTGCCGTCTGCCAGGTTTGAGAGATAACACCGGTTTTGTGACTCCACTTACGCCTTTCACAGAAAATGGCTCTGACAGATTTGCGAGGAAAAGAATTTTCCCTCTCATGAGAACACCAAAAGGAACTGAGTCACACAAAACAGCTCAAATAAGTGTTTTGAATTAATTCAAACGCTCTGAGGCTCTGAGAGAATTTCATCACTTTGTTTAATATGGCTTGAGCAAAGATGTTAATTAATAACATGACCCGGTCATTCAAGCTCATTTATCTTAATCTGTGAGTGTGCATGGATGTGTACCTAGTGTGTGTGTGTGTGTGTGTGTGTGTGTGTGTGTGTGTGTGTGTGTGTGTGCGTGCAAGCATGCGCATGTGTGTAGAGAAAGCCTGATCTCATTAGACTCAAGCTTCCCTGCTGTCAATCAGCGCAGTGCGTCGTGGTCTTAGTGAGTAAGGTGGCTAAGCTTTGCTCATCCATCACAAGCTGTGACAGGTTGCAGCCTCTGATCTCGACACATCTGCTACGTCCTGCCATCTCGGCCTCAATGACAAGTGGGCAAGAAATCTGGATAATGGCAGTGTTTATTTACAGCACCTGGTAATTAGTTTACATGCCAGAATGTTGGTATAATGAATGAATTAAACTTACTACGCTTCTATATTTTATATGGTTATATATGGTTATATGGTTATATACTGTATGTATTTATCAGTAAGTAAGGTACAAACAGGCCTTACAAAAAGAAAGGCCTTGGTTATGTATCTACGCAAAACTGCCCATAAAACCGAAGGGCTTGTGGCTGGTTAGTGAACTTAGTACATCTTTGGAGGAACTCACAATTTACTTGTGCCTTGTTAGGACCCTTGCATTTTTCTAACAAAATGTAAAAAATTTCTAACAGGGTGTAATGTTTTTTTTTTTTTTTTTTGGGGGGGGGGGGGGGGGGGGTTTTTCCCC
>JAAGKR010000630.1:0-141017 GCA_011419295.1 Clarias macrocephalus | reverse complement strand
GGATTTTTCCCCGATTTTCTCCCTAATTTAGTCGTGTCCAATTCCTCCCCGTCACTAGGGGGCTCCCTTAAGGCGCATGCTTGCACACACACACACACACACACACACACACACTACTACTCAGCCGTTGGGGACAGCGCTATCCGCTCCCTCCATTGGAGGAGCTCACAGATGCCCCTGACTGGCTGTAGAGCCGTGATTAATGTGGGAGCACTAAGTACCTCTCATCCCTCCCCTCTGAGAGAGCTCGGCCAATCAGCTCTCTCTAGACCTCTGGCTGCGAGAGGTTACAGCATCACCCGGGATTCGAACTAGCAATCTCCGGATGATAGGGCGAGCGCTTTTACCACTGCGCCACTCGGAGGCCCGGGTGTAATGTTTTTTGACAGAAGTGGATTTATTATGGGTCTGAGGATTACTTAATCAGAAACACAAATATATCTTCCTCACCTCAGAACAATGACCACCCACTGAGGATGAATTTAAAGAGGAAACTGGTCATGTTACAAATAAACAAAGCCAAAGAGGACTTTCAGAACATTTACCACTAGAGTTTAAAAAACTTGTGAAACATGGTGGTGGTAGCATGACATTTAGCTTTACTCTACATTTACATTAGGCATGATTGATTTGTTCCGGGGTCGATTCCCGCCCCCGTGTGCATGGAGTTTGCATCTTCTCTCCGTGCTTGGTAGGTTTCCTCCGGGTACTCCGGTTTCCTCCCACAGTCCAAAGACATGTAGGTTAGGTTAATTGGTGTTCCCAAATTGGCCGTAGTGTGTAAATGAGTGTGTGAGTGTGTGTGTGCCTTGCGATGGATTGGCACCCTGTTCAGGGTATACCACGCCTTGTGCCCTAAGTCTCCTGGGATAGACTCCAGGCCCCCCATTACCCTGAATACAGAATTAGGCGGTATATTAGATGAGTGAGTGAGTGATGATTGATTTGTACTGTGTATACTGCTCTCAAGACCACCTTCTCCAACAGACTCGGGCAAAGGTTGTGTTCTCACTAATCAGAATGAAACACTCTTAGTTATAGAAGAAGCCAACCACAGAAGAAAACAAAGGTAAAGATAGCGATGATACTACCACCACCATGTTTCATGCTCTGTTTCTGCCAAATAGAGAAATTTATTTTAACACAAAAATAACGTGGGAAAGGGGGTGAATACTTATTCAAGGCACTGATTCGCATAATGTTACAATGATTTAGATTTCTGATATTAGACTGGGAAGGACACAACTACTTCCCGCACATGTATCTCATGACATGCATCTCTTAGTGCTGTAATGTTACCGTGCTGTTTCATTTTCTTTTGGAAATGATACCATGAGGTCAGGGCTGGATTTGTAGTCTGGACAACGCCAACATACAACGTAGTATTATTAGCATTTTTTTCGCCACGGACCTCTCAAACTATAGGTTTGTCTCCTATACTGACCGTGTAAGGCCAATCACATGGCGCCATAGGCAGGATAACTTGTTCATCTTATTTAAAACCTTCCTTGTACTGCGCCACCCCTCCCCTTTTCTTCTCCACCTCTTGACTCAAAATAGACAGACCTACTGTAAGAGGAACAGTTACACGAGGAAAAAGTCTGGATGCGGATTCAGCCGAATGTGCAAAGATTTCAGGCATTGACAGGCAGAATGAGGCGGAGCAAGAGAAGAGGGTAGTGGAATCAGTAAGGCGTAGATTCATGATAAGAAGAACTTGCAGAGAGAGAAAGAGGGATGTAGCCTATCCTAGTGTGTGTGTGTGTGTATATGTGTGTGTTTAAACAGCAGTGTATATACAGTAAATCTCAATAAATTGGAAAATCGCGGAAACGTTTTTTTCCCTACAATTTAATTTAAATTTACTGTGCAAAAGGCTTAGGCGCCATATTATCTGTAGTACAAATTTTGTTCTATAAGTTTATTATGTCTGCATTATTATGTACAAGACCATTCCCTACAAAGATACACTACAATTAATGAATAAATAACATTACAGAATACCAGTTTCATAAAATATAGATAGATAGATAGATAAATAAATAAATAAATAAATAAAATAAAATAAAATAATGTCGACTCCTGGGTTTTGCATGAAAATAGAAAGGAGCGAGTGTGACGAAGTTACCAAAAGAACTCATATTCTCCAGCATGCTCAGTAAAACCTAACAGCTGTTTTATTTACAGTACTGTGCAAAAGTCTTGGGAACATCCAAACAAAAGCCATATGCAATGAAAACATTTCTACATTAAAAGAAACTTCTATAAAAAGCACTAAGTAATAACATAAATAATAAACGGTCAATATTTGGTGTGGAAACTCTTTGCTGGAACATAGGCGGTAGTGTTTGATACAGATGTGTGCAGTATTCTAAGTAAAACAGCTGTTAGGTTTTACTGAGCATGCTGGAAAATATGAGTTCTTTCGGTAACCCCGTCACACTCGCTCCTTTCTATTTACATGTAAAACCCAGGAGTCGACATTATTGTTGTTGTTTTTTTCCCCCATCTGGAAACTGGTCTGTCATGTAATATGTCGCTTTCTTTACAGACATGCAAATATTCTTCTGTAATGTTATTTACTCATTAATTTTAGTGTATCTTTGTAGGGAATGGTCTTGTACATAATATTGCAGACATAAAAAACTCATATAACAAAATTTGCACTACAGATAATATGGCGCCTAAGACTTTTGCACAGTACTGTATATTTTGGATTTGATACATGTAGAGTGAAATATTCCACACTTTTTTATGTTTTAATATAAAAGATTACGGCTTACAGCTCACGAAAAAAAATAATAATAATACAGTATCTCAGAATATGAGAACGTTTCCCAAAATCAATCACAAAAAGGATTTACAATACAGAACAAAAAAATACTCTTGTTGGACATTTCTGTATTATTTTTGAGATACTGGATTTTTTATGTTCATGAGCAGTTCATGAGCTGTCTGCCATAATTATCGAAATGAAAACAACATAAAAATGTGGAATTAATCAAAAAAATTACGAGTGTCTCACTTTTTTAAAGAAAAATAAAGGAACCTATATTGTAACAAGGGTGTACCCACCTCATGCCCTAAGTCTCCTGGGATAGGCTCCAGGCCCCCTGTGACCCTGAATACAGGATAAAGCGGTACAGACGGTGAGTGAGTGTATATGGGTGGTGTCTGAGTGGTCTGATTCTGGATTGTAGTGGTGGACCGTCTGGACTAAAAATGCTAGCACTGATTTTGTGTTTACGGCCAGCTCTGCGTGATGTGCATCTTCGCTCCCAAATGAGGATGGGTTCCCTGTTGAGTTTGGTTCCCTCTCTAGGTTTCTTCATATTGCCATCTCAGGGAGTTTTTCATTGTGACCATCGCCCTCATCAGGGACGATCTGATCATTATAATAATTGATACATATTTCTTCACACTTTTCAAACTCGGGGATCAACAGCATGTTCACTAGTGGTTCCCGCTCAGACCATCGGTTTGGTCTTATTATTGCTTTGAAGTTGTTTTTGCAACCTTCATTCAATGTTATTCCATCATCATGTTGTTCAGAAGTGATTTCAGCAAAGTAATTCGAACTTTTCAAATACCAACATTGTCCCAGCGTCCATAACGTTGCCAAATTAACATCACCACAACGTTTTGGCAACACAAAACATTAACATCATTTTTTTTTTTATGATACATTATATGACTGTGCATATACAGTAGGATACATCTAAATTATAAACTCACTGGAGTATTACAAACCCATGTTGTAGATATGTGAAGGTTTCTTAAATCGAAGCTTCTACATTGTTCCAGCTCTACTCAGCTCTGACCTTCTTGCTAAAAGGCAACTCCTAAGGCCATACACAGATTCACAAACAGATGATAAAACCAGACGCCAGTGTTTTCATTGCGGTTGCAGTTGACCTTTGATGCATAGAGCTCTGACAATTACGATCTGCTCGTTTAAAGACTTTATGTTGCGATTCGTGCGCTACATAATTTATTCACCCATTCTTTCATTAACTGCTCTCTTTCTAATCTCCATTCACTCCCTCGTTAAGTCATTTGCTTCCCGTCACGCTCAGCATGTTATTGATTGTTTTACAGATGCATTAATCTGTTCAGTAATGCAGAAAGTTAGAGCGTCTGATTATATTGAATTACAGTAGTAAAGCATGTACAGATCAAACAAGCTCGTAAATCCAGTGTGGGAAACAAATGTGGCACAGAATGAATCGTGGGTAAGATTTTAAATGTTCCCATTCAAACTCTAATAATTTCTGGAATATTATTTTACCGGCTCATTATGCGATCGATATGAGTTCAGGGTGAAAAGCGCTTTTGGCTTTGTTTTCATCCCATACTGATTATATCGCAGGTGTTGGCGCGGAGTCTCCCTACAAATCCACACTGCATCCAAAACAGGTTTAGATTTAATAAGCGAGATTTGTGTTGAAACAACAGCTTGGATCAAATGACTTTTAACGCGGATTATTAATTAACTGTCGGAAACAGGAACCGTCCTATCAGGATCTGGCTGATCAGACAGCTGTTGGCTGACTTTGTTAGTTGCTGCGTCGATAATCGCAACGCTCTGGTACAGACGTGAGTGTGTGTGAGTGTGTGTGAGTGTGTATGGGAGAGAGAGAGAGCTCAGAAGAGAGTACGCCTTTGCCTCTGACAGAGTAGATGAGACATAATTGTGGCGAGATTGATCAAATGTTTTTTGTCACCAACAGAGCCGGCGTCTCTCCTTTGACGCAATCGAGACGTGACAGCCGACGCCATCGCTCGCGGGCAATCAAAATACCAATCGCAGATCCACGCGACCATGTAGGCTACATTTTAACAGTGTTGAGGAACACTTGCCAGCACATTCATAAAAACAGCCACACACAGTCTCACGCTACAGACAGATGATTCTACGGCTGAGGTGCCATTTATGTTCCACTGATACATACAATGTATGTAAATAAATAAAGGTAAAAGACATTTCACAACAAGCTACTGTATCTACTCCTGTGTAAACACAGTGCCTTGCATTGCTATCCACCCCTTGGACTTTTCCATACTATGTAATGGAACAACCTGGAACTGAGTTGGTCATAATTAATATAATCATTTGTTTTAAAATCATATAGAAATGTGTGTGTGCGCATAAGACAGGAGCAACTAACCTAGCGGCCAAGAGTAACTCTAAACATGACCATTGGTTGGATCACTGTGGATGTCCTACTAGTTAACCTTAAATATCTTTACTTTATACTATATATTTGGCGTTTTGGTCTGTCCACGTGCCATATGGGCGTACCCGGGAGTACTTGGTGGGGTCGGGTTGCCTGATGTCATTCGCACACAACAGGCACTTTGAGAACACCAACTTGCATGTCTTTGAACTGTGGGAGGAAACTGGAATACCCAGAGGAAACCTACCAAGCACATGCAAACCCCATGGACACGGACCCTGAGGAAGGAATCGAACCTGGACCCTGGAGGTGCAAGGCGACAGTGCCAACCACTAAACCACTGCGCTGCCATATACGAGGATCAGTCAAAAAACTATCCGCATCTGGCTGTGGAATTCTTTTGGATGAACTTTTAATTAAGAAATCACAAATGCATACATTTTCCAACATAATCTCCTTGCTTTTCAATACACTGTCAACAAGCTTTAGTATTCCCTCATTAAAAATGTTTTAGGCTGAGCCACGAATGCACCGCTGTCTTCAGTTCTTCATCAGAAGTGAATCTTCGTCCTCTTTCAGGGGACCAAACAGGTGAAAGTCCGATAGGTTGAGATCAGGACTATAAGGAGGCTGCTTTAACACCTCAAAATGAAGTTTTTGCAGTGTGTCGACAGCGTGGGCAGAAGTGTGCGGACGTGCATCGTAATGCGAGATCACGACGTCCTCGGACAGCGGTCCTCCGCGTTTAAGGTCATTAGCTCTTCACTAAGCGACTCACGCTGTCGATTGTTGAACCTTTTGTCTGATAATGTTCTAATACTGGTCCTTGAGAATCCTAGTAAAATTTAAGCTGACTTTTAAACTTTCTCTCGGCCGGCGATTGAGGATGTTTCCGTTCCGTACTCTGCCATTTACTCTCAGGCTCGTAGTGATGAATCCACGTCTCGTCACTAGTAATGACTTTCACCTTCCTTAGAGGATCGGTCCAAATTTGGTTTGCATTTGGAGCCAAACAATTCTATTAATGCTCTTTTGGCACCAGGTACACTCTCAGACCATAAAAAAAGACATCTCTCATGTGCAAATCAGAAGCCTTGAACGGAAAGCGCTGATAAGATAAGTGCAGCCAATAGAAGTTTTCATACAACCAGAGTGCGGATGATTTTTGACTCACCCTCTGTATATAGAGTCAGTCAAGAAAAAATGTATGAAAACTCCAACAGTTGTTACCTATGCCCATTTTTAAACTATATATATATAACTTATGTGTATATATATGTAAAAAATTTAATTTTTATCTGAGATGATTAAACATATTTTTGGATGAAATTTTTTCACATTGTCAATGTTGGCGGCACGGTGGCTTAGATGTCACCGTCACCTTGCAAAGTCCAGGGTCTGAGTCCAGGGTCTGTGTGTGTGTAGTTTGCATGTGCTTAGTGGATGGGTTTCATCTGGGTGCTCCGGTTTCCTCCCACAGTCCTGGCGTGTGCTGATTGGCGTTCCCAAATTGCCCATAATGTGTGAATGATTGTGTATGTGTATGTGTGTGTCTAACCCCCCCTATACAAGTCAGACGCTGAGACGTTGAAATTTAACGTTTAATGTTAAACTGCAATCATTACTTGATATGATTTTGTGTACATCACTTACACCCTGATGACATGCACTGCACACAGACACACCACTGCCTTATTCCAGCATTCTAATAAGTCTTGGGACTTATTAGGCTTCCCTGCGACAAGGCGCATTTACACAAATTGCTACTCTTGCTTAACACTAAGTAGTAGATGCAGCTGCCTGAATGTTTCTGTGATTTATCGATCACAGCTAACAAGCATTGTTTCACACAAAATTCGCCATGCATCTGTCGAGCTACAGCTAGCAATCAGTAATTACAACTAACAGATGGAGATATGAGCATATATTTCAATGACCGTAATGTGGTTCCAAGATATCAGAAACAATATGCTGCCCTACAGATGCAGATTAGTGCTGTTTAAAATGTGATTAGTCTCAAAAAACTAAGTGCGCTTCAAATAATTTCTACCACCAAAGTGCACCGTCTCAGGTGCCTAGTAACTGCTTATAAGGTGACTGCGGATGTGACGGAGGTGCAGATAAGAAGGGCGAAGTGACACGGACTGGACTGACCATGGAGTGATTACATCTGGACCACCATTCATCAGAGGACTCACATAAAAGAAAGAAAGAAAGCAAGAAATAAAGCAAGAAAGAAAGAAAAAGAAAGAAAGCACGAGATTCTTAGATAGTGAGAATATGAAAGGGTGCATTCATGTGCGAGCAACAGAAAAGACTAGAGAGAAAGTGACTACACACAAAACATCACAGTAATCATAATATCATACTACCATAATAAATGGAAATAACACACAGATGATGAATTTAAGACATTTGGAGAGCACTAAACTATTACCTAGAGTAATACACATTATTATTATTATTATTATTATTATTATTATTATGATAACATCATATTTTATTTGTGGCGAGAAAGCAGCTGTGATAAAGGTTTTTCAAGATAGTATAAAAGGTAGGTAATATATAGTATTTACCGTGTCTCCAGGATCTGCTGGCGCATAGTCTTGACATACTCGAAGCTGTCGAAGCAGCAGATGTCGTAAACCAGGATGTAGACATGGGCGCTGCGAATGCCTCGACAACAAACGTCTGACCACTCCTAAGTGACGAAAAGACACATAGGGTTAAAAAACAAGAAAGATTAAGACTGAAACTAGTACAAGCTTCAATTGATTCCTTTTTGCATATCGTTACATTTAAATGTTTTGCGAGGGCAGAGGGTTCGATTTCCACCTCGGGTCTGTGTGTATGGAGTTTGCATGTTCTCCCCGTGCTTGGAGGGTTTCCTCCAGGTACTCCGGTTTTCTCCCACAGTCCAAAGACATGCAGATTAGGTTAACTGGCGTTCCCAATTTGCCCGCAGTGTGTGAGTATATGTGGATGTGAGCCCTGTGATGGATTGGCATCCTGTCCAGGGAGTACCCCGCCACATGCTCTGTCTCCAGGCCCCCACGACTTTGTACAGGATAAGCGGTGTGGAAGATGAATGACTGTATACTGTATGTAAATATATATAAGAGTTATTTATGCCCTTTTTTAAAACTTGAATTAAATTACGGCATCAATGAGTAGTGTTATATAGTCGTAACATCACTGATGCTATCATGCGGCTGTCAAAAGAGAGGCACATATATGTGTGTGTGTTTAGTTTCAAATAGGAATATGTCAAAAACCATTAGATCAAATCTCTTTAGGAAGTTAAACAACCCTTATTTATTTACAGTACAACTGAAAAAAAAAAAGAAAAATGCATGTATTTCTATGTATCTGTGGTAATACTTGGTCTATATATAAAAAGTGTCAGGAGGATGTGCAAATATACTCATGCACCAAAATTAATATTCATGTTTCACACTCTTTCCTTCCCTTCCGTTTTACGTACTCGGCTAATATTCATTGAGGAAGGCATGCGAGGGTGGTAACAGGAGACAGACGCGCCAAGACCAGCTGAGACACATCACTCCTATCATGCTGGGGTGAGAATGAATTTCAACGAGCTCATTATTGACCACCATGATTCCTTTCTTTAATAATAATAATAATAATAATATGTATTAAAAAAACGCAAGTAATTACAATTTGGTCACATGATCACCGCCTCCTGGAGGAAAATAGCATCGCGTCCTTCACTGTAAACACTCGGTTTTTAAGACGAAGTGCCTGATATGGTCATTACGTCGTCGCAGAAGAGCGCGCTCTCATTAAGCCTGATGAACACCGTCTTTATCAATCCAGCTATGTACAAGCTTTCGGATGAGTCAGTCAAAACAAAGACAGCTTATTAAATATTAAGGATAGAGGATGGGGGATGGGGGATGGGTGACTTTCCCTCAGAATTTCCCTCAGAGTTAACTCAGAAGACTGCTGCTGTAATATAGGGGCTCTCACTGCCATGCCTGAGTGTACTATCTGTAAGGGTTTGCTGTCTGCAGTGAAAAGGCAAAATGAGGGCAGGACGATAACGCTAATAGGCTTACAGCACGGCTTGAAATGAATTCCTGGACACTTCTGTGCTGATCTCTCTCTTTTTCTTAAAGAGGTCATGTTCGTCTGTCTTTGTCACTAGATAAGACAAACCTACAAGATACTTCAAAATGATTTAAATAAACACATTTGCCTCTTACGAAGCCGTACATTAAAGTGAGGACTGGCACAGCCCTATTTAAGCAGATCCTCCGTCGGATTAGCATATGTTATGATAACCTACTTTGCTTGTTCAAAGTGTTGGCTTTAGGCTATAGCTATAAAACTGAATCATGATAATTGCACAATGATATGAGCGCTTACTTCCTACCGTCTACCATTACAAGTGTGAAAAAGGAATATTTCTTTGGATTGGTAGATTTTTCATTTTCCTGTAGTAGAGTCCTGATAATCACAATGGAAAGTTCTGATGGAAAGTAGACTTTTTCTTATATTTAACAGCATACCTTCGAATACCTTTTTCATCTTAATCTTTACACACTGCTGTATAATGCTTGTATACTTTATATAGAGGTTTTATATTGATTCACCTCACCATTTCTCCGTCCTGACGAAAGCTCTGACAAAAAAAAACTCCCACAGATTGTAATATTTCTTTGGACCGCATTTTGCTCTGATTACGGCTGTGGCGTTGTTCCGAGAAGCTTATGCAGTGTCACAACATTTATTTCCATCCAGAGTCACATTAATTTCTCTTCAAGATCCGGTATTGATGAGAGGAGAGTCGGACTCCTGTGTAAATTCTCCTCTCAGTTGGGTTAAGGGCTGGACTCTGTGGTGTTAAAATGATGTCTCATGCTCCCTGGACCACTCTTTTACAGTTTCAGCCAGATGAATCCTGGCATCGTCATCGTGGAAGATAGGAAACGAAGGAAAAAAAATCCATTGATGGAAAAACCTGGTCATTCCGTTTATTCAGGTAGTCAGCTACTTCCTTGTTTGGGCATATACCGTTGCTGAACCTGACCAGTGACCTGACCAACTAACGCAACGGCAGATCATAACAGCTTGTACGGTAGGTATTAGGCATCAATTCATCCGCCTCTTTTCTTACACTGATGTGTTCATCACTCTGAAACAGGGTAAGTCTGGACTCATCAGACCACATGACCTCATCAGACCCAGTGCTGCACAGTCCATTCTTTGTGCTTTCTAGCGAATTGATGCCTTTTTTTGTTTATTTAGTCTCTCCGATAATTGTTTACCTTAAGTCTACACAGCTGTTTAGTCCCAATCCCTTGAGTTCTACCTTTGTTTTGTATTTGTTTTTTTTTTTTTTCTGTTTTTAAACTCTTGGATTTCACTAAACGTTTTAATGATCTCCCATCATGCTCATTCGGGATGTTGGTTCCACCATGATGGTTCAACACTACGCTTCCAGGTTTCAATAATGCATTTTTCAGTTCTTAACCCAATTTTAGAGTAGTTTCAGCAATCTCTTTAGTTGTTTTCTTTTAGTGATGCAGGCCAATAATTTGAGTAAGATCAGAGTGACATCTTTGCCACGACCACAGGATATGGCTTCTGACATGGTTGTTTAAGAAATGAGAAACTACTCACTGCATCAGTTAGTGTTAAACAACCTTTTCCCAGCTGAACCATATTAATCATTAACTATTTGATTAGTTACATCCAGGTAGAGACATTTTTGTCCAGGCACATATTCATTGATCTTTTTATCATGATCTAAATTTGTATTTACAATTTGGTGTTACTGTACAAACTTAGTCACTGTAGTTCAAAATAAACTAAGTTATTTTTTTTTCAAGAATTTTCTGTTCAAGAACAGAAACAATAAAATTATTGTTCAAGTATAATGGTTTTGGTACTGAATTTGCTTTATATAGTTAAAAACTTTAAATATTTATTGATGAAACTTAACAATATAAGTGAATTTTGCACATTAAACCCAAATGTTTGATATAAGGGTTATGTTAAAATTGTTGTAGAATTCCTGTAATAGAGTGTTACAAAAAAAATAAATCTAAATACTCCCAAAACGTGTTGCCCCACACAGCCATGTCCATACCTGGAGGGAGCTGCCGGGAAAGCTGCTGATAGCTGGATAGTCGGTGATCTGCAGGTCGTGCACATGGCCATTGAGCACAGCGGCGGACAGATGCACCCGGCGTGTGTGGCTTGACGGGGCCACGTCACTGTAGTCATCGTGGAGGAAGCGCTGCACAATAGCTGTCTTGCCGACACCTTGCGCACCCAGCACCGCTATCCGGAACGGAGGGGGCATAGCACCGCGTCCACCTCGGCCTCGGTGGGCCCCTCCACCCTCCCTGTTCTCGCAAACCACTGGCCAGTGCATTCAGATAGGTACCAAGGCCCTGCATAGTCCTGACCAGGGCACGGGGAGCTGAGCTGGGCACAGCACAGCCCCATTCATAGGACAACTAAACCTGGGACCCTAGACATGAAGGGAAATGGGATGAAATCCATGTGAAGATACAGAGTAGCAAAATTTAATGACTATTTAATGACTAAATGAGGATCTCATAAGACAGACCTTTACAAAAGTGATACATCACTCACTCACCATCTATATCGCTTTATCCTGTTTACAGGCCTGCAGCCTATCCCCAGAGAATTAGGCAGGGTACACCCTGGATGGTATATGGGCAATTTCGCAGTGCCAATTAGCTTAATCTGTATGTCTTTGGGAGGAAACCCACAAAGCATGGGGAGAACATGCAGACTCCATTCACACAGACCCAAGGCAGGAATTGAACCCAGACCCTGCAGTTGCAAGGCGACAGTGCTAACCACTAAGCCATGGTGCCACAGTGTATATATATGTATGTGTGTGAGTGTGTATATATATATATATATATACACTATATTGGAGATGTATTCAAAGCAGGAATAGAACGATTGAAATAATATTTAGTGCTGGTGACTAAATAGACACTAAGTGTCTGAGACATCAAAAGGAGCCTTGGGCCTCCTGACAGGCTAATGTACTTTGTTCCCTTGGACAAATGTTTTTTCTTACAGTATGTCTCCTTTCCCTACACAGGGCTTTGAATCGCAAACATCACACCACCTAATAAAATACCGAGCTAACCAAATCAATTTTATCTCCACAGCCTGTTAGCAGTTTGGGGAAAAAAAGCAAAAAGATGACAGATGCGCTGACAGAGCATGGAATAAGTGCATCTGGAACCTACTACAATTACGGCTCAGTGTTCTGGGATTTGAACTGCTGATCTGATGGTTGTGGGGTTGAAATTCTTCATTTGCTCAGTTATTACACTATCATATCCAATTGCTGGACCAATGCTGCATAAAACATTCCCCAAGGACTGAGTTATGAGGAAAGGCTGCAAACACTTTCACACGCTGATATACTATTTAGAAACACTATATATATGAAATCTGAATGGGCTGTAGACACCACCGGCAGTACTGTTCTCTTTATTAAAAATTGCCAGCCTAAATATATGAATTTCTATAGAGATATGAGCAGATGGGAATAGAAAATGCCATATTGCCAAATATTGATACATACTGTACAACTGCATACCGGTGCACAGATTACTGCTAGGTATGATATGTAAGTCAAAATATAATACACCCAGTGCACAAGTACTGTATAACAAATATGATTTTAATGTTATAAGCCCCACCCGTATTCTTATTGTGTTGCTATGTAAGATGTAAGGTGCGGATTTGATCATTATAAAGTATTTTTTTATATATAATAATAATACTAATAATAACGCCTACCTCGTGATACTTTCCCTCGACGGCAGGTAGGAAGCTCGATTCTGCGCCACGAGGAACAAACCGACCATCCGACTTTTTCACGACTTTTGGATGCCGACTCGTTCAATGCGTAGGCATTCCAGGTGCCTCGAACAGCAGCAGAAGCGGCAGCGGCAGTAACGTTCCGGAAGGGGCATCCTCCTGTTCGTGCTGGTGCAACCCCCGTACCAATATAACCAAACAAGCAAATAAATGAATGAATATATTCAGTAATAAAGACAACAGGTTCGGATGCTGCTCGCGCAGAGAAAAAAAAACCAACAACTCAAAACAGAAGTGCGCACGCGATCATCACCTTGCAGCTCGCCTCGCGCTGAGTGATGTGCGCTCGCGCTCGCGCTTACAGGCTACGCAGATTGATTTGCAAAAAGAAAGAAAGAAAAAAAAATGCACGTTGGTCAGTCAGCACGCGCTCTCCGTGTCTCCCTCCCTCCGCGTGTAGAAAAAGCTCTCCGCCTCCGAATTACTAAGATATATGTTGCAGTTGTTGTTAGGGCTTGAGAGCTGTCCCAGACACAAATACTGTATGCACGTGCATCGATTGTATTGCATTGCATTGATAAATATTATATTTACTGGATTATAACAGAGTATGCTACATGCACTAATTTGACTTAAATTAGTGCCTGCTTTTTTCTTTTTTTTCTTTTTGCATTTCAGCTAAAAAGGAAACTACAGTATTATATACCGTGCATATGCCACACATGCCTCTTATCTGTCGCAGCTGTACACCGGACGTTGCTTTTGTTTGCTTTACTACCGAACATGTGCGCATCCTGCGTCTCTCGACGTGCCGTAGTAAGGCGGCTGTTTCTTAGCAACCCAGACTTTCCCCCCTTGTTGCTAAGTAACCACGTGGTCCATACCTGTCCACGCGTTACTTACATGCACGGTGGTCAGATGTGTCCAGGTGTGTGTGTGTGTGTGTGTGCACTGAGAGCAAACCTTAAAAACGTTACCATCTGCTGGACTCTGGTTTTATTGAGGCCTTGAATCTGAAATGGAAATTGTGCGTGAAATCGACAGGCATGCGGCATTAGCTCGGGTATTCATACATCTTCAGTAAGCAGCCTGTTCAGTAAGCAGGCGAAGTTTATTTTCAAAAAGTTTCTGAACTATTCCGCACATTTCATCTTACTCATGCAAGAAGGTGGCCTTGCATGTTGACTTTTATTTTATTATTATTTTTGCTTGAACTGAATAGGTGACAAAGTAGTGCATTCTGTTCAGATTTGTGTAGAAATAAGCCACAGAAGTGGCCTTGCTTAGCTCAGTTACAGACTATCAGTATCAGGGTCATTATCGGCTTCAAATGCTGGATTGGTTACCAATTAGATTCAACCGATTAGATTGATCAGATAATGGTTGATGATTTGCTGAGCAGCACAACTCGGACATTAGTTCCCGCTGCAAGGCAAATCACAGGCAAATACAGGGACGGTATAAAACTCTGGAACCAGAGGGAAAAAATTGAGCTAAAAGTAGAAATTATTGAATACTCAAATTGACCATTTGCTGCTTTGGAGCAGATGTGTACATTCTCACTCATCATCTATACCACTTAATGCAGGGGGCCTGGAGCCTATCCCAGGAAACTTGGTGGCACAAGGCTGGGTACACACTGGACAGGGTGCCAACCCATAGGCAGGGCACACACACATATACACACTCACACTACTGCCAATTTGGAAATGCCAATTAACCTAACCTACATGTCTTTGGAAACCCACCAAGCCTGGGGAGAACATGCAAACTCCATGCACACACAAATGGGAATTGAACCCAGACCCTTGAGGTGCAAGGCAACAGTGCTAACCACACCACCACTGTGCTACCTTTGTACACGCTGAATACCTGAATTTTGGGCCAATTCAGATACAGCAACTGATGTCAGTTGAACACCCCCCCCCCCCCCCCAAAATATGGTGGAAGCATTCTCCAGTGCCAGCACTTTGTAACTATCAGGGCTGAGTCTGTTATGACAGAGCTGTTGCAGCTTCTCAGCAACGACAAGCTTTATTTTTTACTTCATGTGAGACAAGGGGTGGGGGGTGGTGGGAGAAGAGAGAGGCTGGTAGTATAAGACGAAAAAGTCTAGGACATTCAATTTTGGTGGCGGTAACAGCAACTCCCCTTTCTGTGTTGGGCTCCATCACACTCTAGTAGCTGATTATTTTCTTACAACAGCACATTGTCATATTTTATACCATACTCAGTAAGATGATGGATACATGGCTTGTTTAGCACCGAAACATATTTTACCATCATCATGCCGGAACGCTTGTTTGGGCTGTCAAGCTCTGTTCATCATTCAGCTGAAAGCTTTAATAAAGTGGAGAGATTACAGGCTGGCACATGCGTCACCAGGATCACTAGCATTATCTCCAAAGCCAAAAGAAGCACAGAAACACGTAGGCACTACGGTCAGGGTCTTTATTTGATTTATTCAAAAATGAAAATACATGAAACAAAAAACATTGGTAGCAAGTTTCAAGAGAAGGAATGACTGAAGACGATGGAATGACTGAGGAAGTGTTAGTCGTGATGGCCTCTAATTATGGCGGACAGGAAGACTGCCTTCTGCTTCAACATTTAGACTTTTTTGGGAAAGAATTTTCTCCACAACTGGTACAGATTAGCTACTCTTCCTATGATGGCTATTCATACGCATTATAACAACTACTGTAAATGAATGCGCTGTTGCATGTCACATAACATTATCTTAAATATGGCGTTAATGTTTATACTAGACAGAACATAACAGAATCTGCAGCATAGGAGTTTTTTTTAATAGTAATGCTTCCACGGAAAACACGTCGACATTTACCCTTATTACAAGAACATATAAATGACGGCGTTTATTATTTAATGGATATTGTAAAGCACTACAAAAATGCTTTAGTATGTACATCACATACACACAAGTGAGATACTTCACAATACACCATCACTGCACAGAACCATACAGCTGGATATACAGTATGTGGGAATAATTAGACTAACTGTGCCTGTCTTCAATCCAGGAATGAAGAATATAAGAAAGTGCTTGAAGCTAAAAAATATTTGCATTGAACAATGGCTGCTAGATGCTTTATGGCAGTGGTTGTAATATGGAGTGTAACTGAGACTGAGCAATATACATACTATAAGTTTAGGAATTTATGCATGGGGGGGGACACGTTAATTCATGCGAAGCATATTTCACATCCATACGACATCAAAAGCACTACTTCAGGTAGGTGTATGTGTTTTCACTAAAGGCAAAATTATTTAATACCCAAACAAGCATAATTAAGCTCATGAATAGTGGTTCTGGACTGGTGACTATATTAATAATAAGACATGCATTAAACGCTCAGCTCATCTGCCACGTGCTGAAGATATCAAGGCCACCCTGGCTCAAAAACCTCCGCTTATGTGGCACTGCTTCTGCCTGAGTATATGGAACTGGAATTGCACTGGAGGGGGAAAAAAAAAAAAAAAAAAAAAATAACACACCTGAATAATTTTTTCATTGAGCGAGATAATCAAGCACAGCAAATACAGAGTATGTGTGAGTGTATGCAAGGAAAAAAACAATCACACTCCATTCACGGACATTTTTATAACAGTAGGCGTAGAAGAATAAATGTGACTGAGAGGCACAGTGCATCAGCTAATCGACAACACGGACATTTTGGCAAAAGCGCACGGTTGCTACCGGGACACTACAGAATAGAGAGCAGGGGGATTCTAGGGGGGGAGGAGGGATAGAGGGTAAAAACGAGAAATGTGAAGAGGTGTAGTTTTATCCTTGTACCACGGGAAAGATAGGGGGAAAGCGTGCTGGTGGAGATGTTTAGATCTTCAGTTCTTCAGCACGGCGTCGTACATCTGGTACACGTACTGAGACACCTCTGGAGCTCTGCACTTCAGGGACAGCTGGGAGAAAATAAAAAGAGACAAAATCTGTCAGCTACAGAATGAAATGGTTCATTTTAATGATCTAAATTCGAAGCAAATGGCGTGGTGCCTTCAAGCAAAGGTCGAGTGAGATCTGCTCATTTAAAGCATTATCTTCTTCTTTAACGGAAGGATTAACTAATTAGCGGTATTATAATGCACAGAATTATTATACGTTCAGTTTAGTCATGGAAAGCTGCTGTGTGATGATATGACCTGCTTGCTCCACTTGTACTATTGCTTCGATGGCAGCTCAATTATACTGTGTGAGCTCAGCTGAACAACCTTGTGCCTAACCAATGAATAGCCCTGCCATTCACTTCAGGGTGTCCCGAACAAAAGCCCACTCCTACACAGCTGCAAAGTCACTTGCTTGAATCCGTTAAAGTAATTCAAAAGTTTTACGTAATATGTTTAAAGCACTAACAACAGACAAACCAGAGGTATTCATCAAGATTCCTTTACGTAAGCATTCCTTGCTCAGAAATTTCTGAACAAGCTCGATGATTGATTCAAATAGTTCACGGTTATAAACGTTAGCGATTATGTTTAGTCCATAGAGACAATCTCTGAACAAATGAGAAAGATTGTTTTTTTTTTAATTTGATGGAAGAAGATAAAACACATTGCTTGTGTTTTTCTGTCTTTAAACATCATTGATTTTTTTAAAAACAGCCTGTCAGTTTACTAATCAGACCAGAGCGAAATGAGACATGACAAGCTAGCCTCTGGTGCTTATTTAAGCTAAAAATAACTAGAGTCGCTCAAATGTAGACTTTTTTTTTTCCCTTGTATGCTTTATCTACTCGATCCAAACATCTCAGTATCCTCGGTCAGATGACATAATGCCCGTATACGCTCAACAGTTTGATGATTTTTAGATACCCTGGGTTCTGTCTGACTCTGCTGAGAATTACTGGAATGAGTCATTTATCTGTAAACACATCATTTTTTTTTTGTACAGTAAATGAAATAATAGACAATATAAAAGTCATCGTTATGGAAGTAATAATGACACATGCATATCGAGATGTAAATTATCACAATATTACCCTTATGAATGCAATTGCAACGCATCTGTGCTGATATTTCTCACAACAGCACTTCCTCTAACATGATATTGTTAAAATATCGCAGAAAAGGTGACTAAAGCCATTGTGTCACTAAAGCCATTATTTCTGCAGTATCAGAATCGACTCACTTTGTTTTTGATGTTTGATGTTCACTGTTGCATTCCATGATGGCCTATTCCCTGCTTTCTGACTGGTATGATGGATGTGCGTGTGTGTGCGTGTGTGTGTAGGTTCTGTGGCAGTCGCTCTAAAGTCAGCAGGATTGGTTTTATTATTAATCCAAAGTCTAGCTATGCCAACGCGGTGAAGCTGAATTCCTATTAAAACCAATTACACTGAGGTTGGATCGGTCTCAAGCTGTCTCGGGGGATTATAGGTAATCAACCCTCGCGGCAGTGACTGAATAGATGCCTATAAAAACAATTTTTTTTAAAAAAGCTTGAAGGGTCAGTGCGCTAATCAACAGATTATGACTGCGTGCTATTGAAGCGGGACACGTGTACACAGAAAGAGATTTTCAGTTTAAGAGCAGATGTTATATGGATCTTGTTAACGTGCCAAACCCTGACCACTTTAATGTAATGGAATTTTTACCAGGGCCTGATTGGATGTGCTCTGGAAACACCAGAGAACATTATGTTGAGTTAATTCTAAAGTTCTATCCTTGACGAGTGTCCTTCAGCCGAGCTGCTGCAGTAGGTTGTGTGTGTGTTACTGCAGAGGGAAGGTCACTTTCTCTTCTCGTGCTGAGAGGTACACAAGAGAAGGCGCTTTCAGTGCAACGTTGCATGTACCTGGACTCGTTATCATTTATAAATATTCAGCAGTCGTGCTGTTATGTCAATAGCTTTGCCGGTTAAAGAACGAGGAAATTAATGATGAACTCGGGCATTCGGAGAGAAGCAGAAAAACCCTGGAAAAATATCGTGCTGTGAGGAGGTGGAAAAATCTTTAAACCTACAATGACCCGTCAGAGGGCGCCTTTGTAGGTCAGTCGATCCGGCTTCGAGCTTTAAATAAAGGCTGCTAGTAAATTCAGATATTCAGACCTTTCGACCTTCCGCGCGCACACGGCATAAAATTAGTATTGCCGAATCGTCTACAGGAAGGCATTTGTGCTGTGTTCCATAACGCAAAATATTGTTGCACCTCGTAATAAGTCTAGCTCTGTGATGCCTGTGGCACTTCTACTTGTCACTCCTTCTAGTTCAGTAAGCTTTATTTATCACTTTCAATTCCTGCGTTCACATCGAGTCAGAGAAGGCGTTTACCGTGTAGTTGGGGTTGCCAGGTTGGATGCGGAGCTCGGCGAGGATCCAGATGCCGTTGGTAAGTTTCAGGGACTGGTAGAGCATGTCCTGGCCTTCTACGTTCCTCTTGGCGATGGTGTAGATGTTGTTATTCTGCAGCTTGCCTGACACGGTGTCTGTCGCGGGCCACACACAAACACACACACGCTGTCAGTTACACTGTCACACTTTGCACGGTCACATGAACTCATATCAGGGATGTTTACATCTGTAAATATGTCAGGGATGGCGCACATGATCTACATGGGTCTACGCTTTAGCGCAACGACAGAATGTAAGCTACACTCTTATCTGTAAACTATCACACACACACACTACAGGGCTTTTTTTTTTTTGCCTGACATTTAGGACTCCGGTGCAGTTTGTTCTTTTTACACTCAATTATGAGTCATCTGTAAGGTGCAGACCCTTTCTCTCTTCACCGAAGCTTTCCTGCACTGTTTGGTGAAAGGCTGTGAAAATCACAAAAGCACGGCATTAAAGCAAAATGATATGGCACTGAGAATGGAAGACATCCATTTTTATTACTGATTAGTTATCTGTGATTTATCACACTGTGTGTGAGCCTTAAGATGAAACCAAGGCTGGACAGATTTATTAGATATTTACTGATGGAGCATGGACTGACTGAAGGCTCTAGAGCAATCTGCTATTTCCATGTGATATGTCAGAGCAAACCATTTTCCTATTATCATCATGACAGATGTGAAATTTTTGAACTTGGCACTCAGCACTAGACTTACTGCACAGCTCGTTATCCTTATATGGTGGTGGTAGCATCATGGGTTTCTTGGGTTGACTTCTAGTTGACTATGGCTATAATAATCTCTTGTTTTTGGCAGTGATATCACACTGCTGTAGAGGTGAATCAATTTCTGAATGTGTGGTGAAAAATCCATAAAATGTGGCACTGAGGTCTTGGTTTTTCCCTGCATCCAGACAACATCTGGAAATGTGAAAAGGCTCCACAGGCTAATATCTCGATCAGTCTAAGGACCCGACCCGTGACAGATTAGTGCAGGGAGGCTGAGGCAGCAGCTGATGGTTGACAGACGGGAGGCCTGGCAGGGCATCAGAATGCATGGGAGGAAAAGAGAAGAGAGCGAGCAACAAGAAAAGGATGATGACACCGGGGGGCAACTGAGCTTTAAAAAAAAAAAAAAAACGCAGTGAATTAGTGTGTAACTGAAATAGACTCAGGATCAGAAAATAAAAAAAACTGACAGGTGAAACATGAGAGTGGCAGAAAAAAAAAGAGGAATATCAACCACGGTGCTGCTGAATACAGTCATTGTGTCCAAAAGCATTTCTTCTTTTTTCCACCATAGCAATTAGGAACTTGAATCAATTAAGGAACAATCCATGTTAGAAGCTAAGAAGACTTCAAAAACAACAGAGGGCAGACACGGTTGTGGTTTTCCCGCACAATTGGGCCATTTTAAAAATCCAGTCACGGGAAAAATTAGGGAGCCGCGAGTTGCGTTTATTCGGGCTGCTTTTATTAAGTAACGCGCGCACAAAAAAAAGTTTGTCTGTTGCGAATAATAAAGAAAAATGTCCAATTTCCTCAATGTGGATTAATCCCAGGACGGAATACCTGGCAAGCCACGGAGCGGCGCAGCATTAGCTAGTCAGGAAGAAACCTGATTGAAAGGGCACGTTTTTCGCTTATAGTACCGAGAATGTTGAGTTGATGGTAGAGGCTGCGGACGTCACGTCGGGTAAATGGGGAAAAATATGGTTAAATTTTTTTTTATATACAGTATATATATATAGCAAAGAATGGGAGGCGGGAAAAAGGTTTAATGGAATGGATTCGTAGTGTTCCAAATGATGATAAAAAAAAAAAAAAGCCTTCTGCAAATATTGCAAAAGTGATATGAGAGCTCACCACAGTGATCTGACAGCACATGGTGCTACTGAAAAGCACAGAAGAAAAATGCAGCTCCTTTTTCTAACGCCAGAACATTATTTGACACAGGCGGTTCCTTTCTAAGAACAAATGTTGCAGTGAAGGAAGCAGAATGGCAGCTGGCTGTTCATGTTGCTACCCACTCAAGCAAATTAACTATTGATCATTTAGGAAGCATTGTAGAAGGAATTTCCAAGAAATTAAATGAAAATAAAGTGCATTAAAGCAATAGTAAATGTTTATTATGTCCTGACTGAAATCCTGCTGTTATCAAGTGTGACTGGACAAAAGGAAAAAATTGGGCTCGTTTTTATTCCCTTTGGGCTGGTTTTAGGTTTACATTGGGATGGAATTTTTATTGGACCTGGCAACCCTGGGCAGACAAGACAGACCAATCACATGGCTGTACAGCCACCTTCCTATGACTGGTTTTGTGGAACGTATGTGTTTCAAATAAGCCGTGTTCGTTGAGGAAATGAGCGAGACCTGACTGCTAAGCTGAGCTCCAGTCAAATGTGAATAAAGACAATAAAAAGAAAAATATTAACATGGATCTATTCTTTTTTTCTGAATCAAGTCGGAGTGAACGTCTTTACAAAAGGCCAACACGGCTGTAGCACTGAGCGAATCGTACCCCGTCTCATAAAAGATAATGACTCGATAATGAGAAGGCAAGAAGTGCCTTTTGCAGGCAGAGTGCTCATTTCAAATGGAAATCTGTGGTGTGAAAGGGAATATTGACTTCGTCTCCCCACTGTGCAATCATTCTGGCCTTGTAGCCAAAGAGCTATTTAAATACACACCTGTGAGATTATTGATTATTAGTTATTCGTAGATTTCCCCCGACCCCCCCCCCATCAGACGGCTATGATGAAAACGAAGCATGTTTTCAGGACACGTCTGTCTTGTGAAAAAGCAAGAAGCGATCGGCAGTCGAGCACAGAGTGACGCTGAGGAAAAACACTGTGCTGCTGTATGCACGGAGATTTTTCTTCTCATTGTCTGAAGCTCCACCATTATATTCACATTTCAACACTGATTGAGGTGGAAGCGATGCTTTGAAGGTCAGCATTAGTAAACGCTGATTGATTTTTTTTTTTTTTTCAGAAATGATTTGCAGAAAAGTTACCAAACTACACTTTTCATTGTCTGTCAAAATTAGTATCAAATGTCTATATTTTTTATCAATTACTGTATGTTTCATAGCTTTAAAACATAATTTTACATAAATAATTGTACTTTAGGCTGCATTACCCAGGATTAGTTCCAAGATATTTGAATAAGTAAGAAATTATAATCCCACATTAATTCCTACACAAGTTAGAAATTAATATTGCACCTTTAAGGACCACTGATGTTCCCTTAAATGTTTCAAGTAAAACCTTTCAACGTCTGAAGGTAGATACAAACAAAAAAGGTACTAAAGATGTACTTTTGATCACATCATCCTAAGTACAGTTAGGAACTCTTATTTCTGACAGTGCATAGGCAGGTCAGATAAATAGATTGAGTGATAGATCAACAGATAGAAACACTTACCGGCATTTAAGTGGCACTCTTTGATTTGGTACTGCAGCTCATTCTCATTGGGAATGTCTTTCCATGTGGCTAAGAATACCTGGCGCTCTGCAAAAAAAAATAAAAATAAAATTAAATAAATAAATACATCTGAAAACCCTTATACTCGTTTCCAGCAACAAATTAAAGTGCACTACAATGTTTTACCCATTTTGCCATCTTCGACGAAGAAGACATTGAGCGGAATGAGCACACTGAAGTAGAAAACATCTATGCTGTTTTTCACAGCCACCTGCAAGACAGAAGAGTAAAGTCAAACTCTTTACACCGAGTCTATGTAAACTGTACTCACTAAGCAACAATTCGGCAAAAAGAACTAAAGCTCAACAAAGCTGAGACTCTTACAGTATGGATGCATCATCAGATTTAGAAACAAATTCCTCTCGAGAATGATACAGTGCTTTCAACACATCCTAAGTATACTGACGGCCGTCCAAGTGTATTTGCCCGCCTTAAAATATTTATTTATTTTTTAAATCGGTCTGGGGGAACAATGCCCCCAGCAATCGGTTAACTAGTAGAAGACCGTTCTTTCTCACGCTACCGCTCCTGTACACGTTTATTCTGCTACTGCAAGAGCGGTGTACTGAGGGGCGGTAAACGCAACGGATGGCAGCTGTCATAAATAAAATAAGAAGGACGAACAGACGGTCGTACATTCTCTGCAGAGAGGATTCTTTTAAAAACCCAGGAAGATTGATCCTTAAAACTAAAAACAAACTATTTATAAACAACCTGATAAAAAAGTGACACGGACTTGAGCCGGCAACACAGAATGGGTCAATGATCAATTTAAAAATAACCGCTTATTGGAAGTCTTGCCGGTGTGTATCAACTGAGGAGAAATCAGATTTCAAAATGTGCATTTGGGTTTTCTGATGTCTCATGTAAAACCAAAGATATATAATTTTATTTTATTTATTTTTACTACTACTGGAATATTAGAATGAAGTCACAAAAATGTCAAACTCACAAAATGCGCATATAATTTTTTGGTCACAGAAACAACCTAAAATAACTACATGAATCTGCCCCGTAAAACATCTTGTGAATCTGCACTATTACTTCTGTTTTTTTATTAAATGTTTTTAGATGTATTAATTAATATACGTTTTTGCTCAGTCATGTTTGTATATTTGGTTAAATAAAATATAACTGAATTCATCATGTCAGTGTATACCAGTGTCACTTTACTTTGAGAGTCAATGTCACAACACACACATCACATCTTCAGGTGGCAGACAGATTTAGGGTTTCAAAGGTGTGGGCGCAAGAACATCAACAGACACTGGCTCCAAGTCTGCTCTGGTGTAGAAAGAAGATGGAAAAAAGAGGATGTGTTTTATTTTTTTATTGCACAATCCTGAGCCCTATATATATTTGTATTTATTAAAACATAGTAATGCAGGAAATGGCTAAAAATGCTTTGGTTTTTAAGGTTTATATGCTCTGTCAAAAGGTGTCATCCTTATACACCAATGAATGTTTAGTTCAACTTTTTTTTTTTTTTTCATCTTACTTTTCAAATAAGCGTGAATGGAGATGAGATTTAGTAGGTTGGATCTCTGAAATGTGAAATTAATAGAAATTTTAAAAAAGGTCATATGTATTTGTTGTACGAGACCACAGATAATGCCAGCCCGTTCCTCTGGCTACCACCACAGGTTTATTTCAAACCTGTGGGAAACACTATGCTATCATTTAGTTTTGGGCACCATTGCCATGTTCTTATTGTATAGTTATGTGCGAAAGTGCTGGGAAGGGCAGCAGAGACAGCAATAAAACTGAGGAACTGATCTGATCGTCCACCATGACTCACTGAAAATCCGTGACACTGAAACAACCTTATTCTGAACCATAGGATAATGTTTGATTATATAGATTTGTGAATATGCTTGAGAATAGCAATGCACAGGTCAGCAATACAAACACACATTAACAAATGAGCACCAGACAAAGTGAATTTACACATTTTCCAGGTTTTTATGTGAATATTTAATTCTTGCAATTCGGATAATTAGGACATCCTTCAATTTTTATCACCGTGCAACAAGCCAATAAAACAAACAGTCTCATCCTTTCCATCTTCTTTCTACACCAGAGCAGACTTGGAGCCAATGTCTGATGATGTTCTTGCGCCCACACCTTTGAAACCTTAAATCTCAGTCTGCCACCTGAAGATGTGATGTGTGTGTTGTGACAGATGTCAAGCCCACAAGAGCACCTTGGTTGTTTTCCACTGACCTAGCCATCGACTTTCTTAATTTCTTAGAGAAACTCTTTTGTACCTCCACATTTGTCCTACACTAGCAAGATTGTACAAATGTAGAATGACTTTTTTTCTTGGCTTAACTTACTATACCACTGTACCTCTATTTCTCCGACGTCAGCAAGATTGGACAAAAACAAACGAACAACAAAGAACATTTTTACACTTGATGTTTTGGTTAACTGAAGCTCTTCACCTAGATTTGATGCACTGCGACATGATTGGTTGACTGATTAGTTGCAGACATTTTGCTTAAAGTGGATATATATTAACCAAAAGGAAATAGTTCACAACGGCAGGAATATTGCTTCTTTTTATTGGTCATTTGCCACAACTTTTATTTAAAGGCGTGATGAGGGATATTTATGGCACTAATATTTCCTCTCTCGTTTCACAGCTGTCAATAAAAAATATCTATTCAGAAAAAAAGAGAAAAAAAATGTAAATACGGGAAAAAAATTGGCTTGTAACCACTCTTGGGAAATGGTGACTCTCTGATGTCGATCATTGCAGTATGTGTGTGTGTCGTGTGTGTTCAGCAGTGTGGCTTTACTGAAAAAACTAAAAGCAGTATTCAGATTTTCATATGCATGCCAGCTTCAGCGAACTTCCCTCAAAAGTGCTGATACCTTAGAAGTACCTAAAAAGCCCTAGTGAGCTTTATATGCTGGAACACAAAGTCCTTATTGATGTCCTGCAGCATTTCATCTGCTGTGTTACGCGCGGATTTAAAAATCCTGCTATTAGGAATATTTTTATACCGACGAGAAGAAGAACGCTGAAAGAATTCTAACGAGCAGTATGACTCTTACAAGGCTCTTTCTTTACCTGTGATATGGGTTTCTGATTCAATCCGAGAAGGACAAAATTGGTTTTAAAATATAATACTCATTTTAGTTGGGGGGGAAAAACACCATTGTTTAAGCAAGTCAAAGAAACGCTGACAAGTCTGTATTATGATACCCGACTGAGTCATTCGTTTCTCTTTTGTTGTTATGAAAGGGAATGTAGAGTCAGAAAAGTCTAATGCTTTTATCATTTTCAGCGCCCTGTTGCTTTGTTAAAGAGTGCACTCGCTGTGAGGAAAAAGTAAAAAGAGATTACAAACTTGAAGTGAAAGCATGCCAGCAGAAGTGAATCAAGGAGATATTGACCTTTCACAGACACATGACTACTCTGACGTCTGTCACAACAGCGTACTGCACAACGCTACATGTTAACTGAGATCAGGCTACTATGTATTTTTTACCCAGGGGTCAAAAAAAATAAAAATAAAAAATAAGATTACCTTATATACCTACCGGAAAGCTTTGTCACACCGATAAAAAAAATGATCTAGCAATTGATAGCTTCTGTTCTGCTGATTATTTTCATATGCCGTAAATCTTGTGGTGAACTTCACAACTTACTCAAAATAAAAACAAGCATGTAAAAACAAGCATGTGAAAATAGATAAAGGTAAGGACGTCAAGTTGTCATTATAACGTGATTAAATCAGACATGTAAAAATATGTGATGCTATGGAACATGCTGTTTGTTATGCTCCATAAAATTATGCACAGATAACGTTAATTAGAGGGATGGGAATCATCAGTGACCAGACAATATGATATCATGATACCTAGGTGTGGATTTGATTTGTATTATGATTCTGTAAGTTCCAGTTTTATAAATAACCCGATTCTATATGCAATTACATTTTTTGACAATTCTAAACAAACTTAGCATACAATTTAAACGCCTCACCTACTTGAATTCTGAAAATGCAAGGAATTTGCCTCGGTATGCGAAGCATTTTCGGCAGACCGAGCCGAAAGTTATCAAGGAGCGCAGCGAGCAGAAAATGAAGAGACTTTCAGTTTTGTTTTTAAAGTTGTAGGTGTCATGATGACCGGAAATCATAAATTAAGGTTAATTGAGATTTAATGCCCATCTATTCAATACTTTACTTAATTTACACGTCTTCTATAAATGTTTTGATTGTTTTTATATGCAAAAAAACAAAAAAAAAAACAATTATAGTGTTGGAACGGATTATCTGCATTTACATTATTTCCTATGGAAAAATGCGTTTCGCAATACGAAATTTCGCCTTAAGAACTCGCCTCCGGAATAGATTACATTTGTATGCCGAGGTACCACTGCATTGTATTCCAAATGTGTGGAATAGCGCACCACCTGTAGGATTCTAGAACAACTGGGGAGCTTTATCATTTCAAATGCAAACATATGATCTATAAATTTTAATATTATATTTTGGAATCAGTGCGGCAATACGTGTATTGCCACAGAAAAGCATCAATTGGTCCGATGCTCAATCCGAAATAGCGTAAACTAGAAAGCTAGGATGCAGAATCCCTTGTTCCACGCACCAAGTAGTGCCCTAGTTCAGGGGATAGAGAGGGCTTTAAGATTCAGCCTTGTTTTAGAAGCTAGTTAATGTCATAGATCGAAATATTCCACGGAAAATTTAGAGGAAATCATGAATCACTTAGAATGAATTATTAATTAAAATGTTTTGACGTGTTTTCTTGTTGAAAGTGCTTGTACTGGTTTTGTATGTGGATTTTGGCACTGGCTTCCAGTAAGACTCACCATCCAGAAGTGGGCGGGACCATGGCGAGCAGATGCTGTGACATCACATACAGTGCCGTCCCTGAATTTCTATCTCATCGTATGTATTAAATAGAGAGGATTTTTTTATTTTTAATTGTCACATTTTTTCAAACTTCAAAAAAACGTGGTCAGTGCTGAGAAACTCTTCTTCAGCTTCAGCGTCAACAAAATCTTACGTTGTGAGAGTACTGCCATAAAAATTTAATCAACACCTTTAGATTCGGGACTTCAAATCTGTGTGGAGTAAAAGACAAAACAATAATGAAGCTGCTAGGGTTTTTGTCCTGTAATAAAGGACACCAGCAGCCTCTGCCTTGGAAGGCTTCTCCCTGAACAGTGTTTTTTTTTTTTTTTTTCACACGGACCTGCATTTCCAAACAACCGTCTCATAAACAATCTCTGCTGGAGCTTTACTGGCTGCTGAATGAACAGGTGCAACTGTCGTTTATGCTTCAGATTCGAGAAGGAGAAAGGAAACATCAAGCAACAGAGAGGAGGGAAAAAAAGAAAAAGAGAGAGAGAGAGAGAGAGCTATGGGGAGAGTGAGACTACATGACAAGGGGGAAAAAAAGGCCCAGTAAGAAGAGAACAAACCAGTGGAAAGATAATGAAGACACACATCAGCTCACCAGGGGAGTTAGCTGCTGGAAGAAATTTCATAGATCGTTATGGTGTGGAGGGTGCAGATGGAGCATGCTGTGCACAGCCCTCACAGCTGGGTTTCACCACATCACATATTCCTTTTGCTGCTGGCTGCTGGTGAGGGGCTAAAAGCGGGAGACTGTCCAAACCCAGAGGGGAGGCGGTGAGAATCGCACTTTCTCTAGTTGGGCTCGGAGTGAGAACAGTGAACGTGGCGCTTTCTCCCCCTCTCTCAGGCTGACGGATTGGCTCGCAAGAGCCGTCGCCTCCAGCAAGAGCTCGCTACCGTTGCGCTTTTAAACAGCATTCATTATAACGAAGGGGAATTCCTAATCGAACTAATGAATCTCCATGACAGGTGCAGGGAATTACATAATCTGTTTTTCATTGTGAGAAAAATGAGCTTGAATAATTTGGATAGGCTTCGGTACTGAATTAATAAAGAACACTTTAAAAAAAAAAATTAAAAAAAAGGATAACGCTGACAGTCTGGCGTTCCCACCTGGAGGTTGTTGAGAGGGTCCATCTTCATAACGGGTCCGATGGTGTTGAGAGGCAAGGAGATGTCGATGTTTTGGTTCGGCATTAGAGGCGTGTGAATGGGTAAAGGTGTGGTAGGAATCACTCCGAAACTACACAGGAGACGAATGTTTAGAAACATGCACTTTCGTCATGTGGAGGCAAGAAATAAAAATTTAAAGCATGAGGAAAAAATAAAAACGCACCTGTTCTTGTTAAATTGTATGGCGAAATCAGTCATGTGCTGCAGGGCTTTGTTGGTGAAAGTCATATCCATGTACATGTGACCCTGACGGCGGGAGAACGTTCCAGAAATTTCTAATCCTTTCGCCTTGACTGCTGGCAGCCACACCTGAAAAAGAGAAGCGCTTCGTTAGGATACACCACACGAATATCTCCTCCACACAAACACTCCATGTTTTTATTTTAGCTTTATGCATTGGACTTTCTATTCAGTACTATGGATTTAAACACACACAAAAAAATCCAAAAAAAAAGTTAGCCCTGAGAAGAACCAGAATCAAGCCTAAAGCCAATGATGAACTGTTTCTACCTCTGTGTCAACACACTCTCAAACCACATACAGTGTTCTCCATGCAGACTGAGCAGTGGGATTTTTATTTTTAGGAGCATCATATTGTTCTGCGTACCTCATAATATTCCCTGAAGCCACTTCAAGCTCATAATGCTGATGAGACACAAAGAGCAGGTCCAAGAGCACGATATGGCTTAAGGGACAGTTCTGAAAATGAACTCACTTGGTGTCAGACCTGCATTATCCTTCCTGTTCTAACCCAGTTCAGACATTCTGTTAAGTTTTTCGCTCGGGGAGTTTTTGTATTATTAATGGTGCTGTTTGCGGTATTCCCCAGCCGGCCGTGCTCCTTTGGTATATCAAGAGCCTCTAAGAATGGCAGCAGAATTTAAAATAAATCGAGCGTAATCTCTTAGACCCCACATTACATGTGGCCTACATGTGGATGAGTGAAGGAGTATTATAGGACAGCATTGTTTCACTGCATTAGGAATATTACTGCAACTGGTGAATTTTTTATTCTGATCCATATGGATGAACTTATTTAAGCATGCCGTTTCTATAGCAGGAAATCATTCAAAGAAATGTGCATGGATGGCGCTGTATAAAATCTACACCAAAAAGTAAATGGATTTTGAAAAAAATATATAAATAAATAATGCATCAAGTACAAAACTCTGTTGGTAATAATAAAAAAGTTACAGAAATAAAACTTTGATGTTATAGTATTCATACCAGAACACATCAATCATTTATTATTTTTATATAAAAAATATATATTTTTTGATTCCTTATTTACACTATATTTATGCACCTACAGTCCTTAAGGGAGAGATGATTAAAAAGTCGAGTGCTTTCTTCATTCATCCGCAAGCTGGTCCAAATGATAAACGGTTTCTCATGCTGGTCACTGCTATGCTATAATCACTGAACAAAACCCTCCTTTTTGAAAATTGAAATGAAACCCAGCTGAGGGTTGTTTACGGGGAAAAAAAGGCCTATTAAGGGAAAAAAAAGTGTGACTTACAGCTTTAGGTGCAACATAACCCCCAGTACTGATGGCCATGCTTGTGGAAAGCTCAAACAGGTCATTTAGGCCGCTGCTGATGGGTGCTGGGGTAGGAGACGGAGCAAACGTGTTGGGCACTGAGGATGGAATGAAGTTCTGGCCAACCTAAGAAGGAAAAAAAAACAAACACAAAAAAAAAAAAACTGTCAATATATTTTACTTTAAATTACTTTATTAAAGTATAAGCAAGTTACAAAAAATTACTGCTGGATACAACTACATCAAGGGGAGCAAAAACCTTATAAACTATAATATGTTTTGAGAATAATAATCAATCCACTGACACCACAGCGAGTTAAAAGTCAACTAGCAGGCTTATTTGTTTAGTTTTAATATAGTTAATGTTAACATAGAACACTTACTGCAGGACTGCCTCCAACACCTCCTCCAAGGTCTCCTCCAAGCTGCAAAAAAAAAAAAAGGTCAGACTTCTTAATAATAATAAAAATGAATAATAATGATGATAATATAAATAAAAATGTTCTTTCACAGTCAGCAGATCAGAAACCAAAAATAACTGGAGTCGCGCTCTTTTCCTTACTTTGCAATGTATTCATTATTTTATATAGCTCAGAACTTCTGTTGGGATTAGTATCTCCCTTGAACAGGCCAATCTTTCAGCCAACTCTTCACAAACATGCAAGAGATATCGCCCACTGAAAAGCCCTGACTTCAGCAGAAACCTGGAGACACCCTCAACGGATTAAATTTCATAACTCCATATTATGGCTGCCAACCTCCATAATGCTTAGATAAGTTGCTCCTGGAGGTTTCCACAGTGATGCAGTAAATCAAATTTACATTTTAGGCTTAGTCACGGAACGGAAGAGGAGGTTAGAAGTTTCAGGTTGAAGGCAACCATTATCATTAACGTGATGGCTGCCAAAAAAATACAAAATCCTGAGAGAAGTTTGTTGTGGCAGAGCGTCTTGTACTGTATATGTAACCTTTCACCTCTCTCATCACTGGGAATACATATACAGACATATATATAAAACCAGTGGTGATATCATGCTCTTTTTTTTTTTTTTTTTTTTATACGCTAGGAAGCACAAATGCCCAACCAATCTTCCTGCACTGTATGTTTATGATTATAGGTTAGTCAGAGAAAATAATTTTGGAATAATACATCAAATATTCCCATTATTTCTAGCAATTAATCACAGCAATCAGAGCTAATGAGCAGGTAAATAAAATGGCTCCAAGAGGCTTCCCAAGATGTATTCCAATGTGATGTATTGCTGTAATGTGTATTTGCTCGGCACTGCAACCTGAAGTTTTTCCTTTTGACTTCAAATGAAAGTTTTGCAAATTTAACCAAAAAAGAATTTAAACTACAGCAAGCTACAATCTAAACATAATAAAGCATTTTTACCAAAGATAAATGAACATAGTGCTACACAAACACCTCGCTATGCCAATAAACTTTCTCGGTAAATCAATGCAGGCTTTCTTTGTCCTTGTCCTTTGTCGAACTTCATTTGACTGGCTGTATTTAAACAAAACCCTTGCACTCACATGACTTGCGACTGAGATGTGCAGAAATTCGTGACACAAGACATCAGCATTAAAAAATAAAGCTTGCGTTTTATGTATACTTGACAAAAAGTTCTGTTCTGGATCGGCATGTATTTTTACTACAAGTGCAACAAGCAATTGTTTCCCCTACTATATTAACCAACCACAATGATTCCTCTATACTGAAACCATAAAAAAATTTGGTGTGGGGTTTGTGCAATATAATAACTTAATGTAAATGATATATTACACTGCCATGATACCCAGCGACTAGCCAATCTGTATGCCATGCAGATTCGCGATGGTTGTCATAACTTACTTTACTATTTCATAGACTTCTATGTAAACGGCAGATGAGCAAACTTTAAATACTGTACATCTGGAATGTTCTGCACAATTGTTTTGAATGCCCCGACTCACCTTGGAAGCCCCACCCCTTTCCCACTATCTTACATGACTAGATGACTAGACTAGCAGTGCACCACACTTTCTGACACGGTGAACTGAGAATGACTCGAGTTCATTAGCGAGAAATAAAATCTATCAACGTATCAAGTGTGAGTCTTGCATTAGCATGCTAGTGACAGGACTCTCATGGGCGATGCGCCTGAATAGATTGCTAATCACAACAGACGGTTTGTTATACCGAGCCTCCAGGTGCTTTTAGAAGTTGCACAACGCAAGACGGGCTGAGGGGTAAAAAAAAAAAAAAACGCCGCAAAATATTGTTTGACTCCCTGCACTAGCTATTAATC
The DNA here is from genome assembly GCA_011419295.1 of Clarias macrocephalus. NCBI lineage: Eukaryota > Metazoa > Chordata > Actinopteri > Siluriformes > Clariidae > Clarias > Clarias macrocephalus. The sequence continues at coordinate 108,242 of JAAGKR010000630.1, read as the reverse complement.
TATAATTTACATTAATCTCCAAATCCATCAGACAGGTTCAACATCTCAAAGTGGAATAACTTCATATAAAAGTGAACTTCTTAAAAACATTAACTTTTGCACAAAAAAAAAAAAAAATCCTTTTAACCTTCCAAGCAGAAGTCTAGTCATTATTATGCCTTTCAGACCACGTCTTTCATTAAAACTGGCCCGATTCCATAACTCGCTCTAATGGTTTCCTCTGAGCTGCTGAAAAGTCAAAGACCTTTATTCTTTTCTTATGAACTGTTAATGAGAGAGCAAGCTTCTAAGGCAGCAGGATAGAAACAGCAGCTTTGCCTGAGTGAAGGATATGACACTTTTGCCTTTTAAGGAGTCTCGGATAGCTCTCACATTCTTCAGCTTTCAGAAAGGTTGAATATAAAACGTCGTGCAAGGTGAATTCTAGGCTTGGGATGATGGTAGCCAGGTCTGACTTGATTATCCATGATTGTGATGCTCAGTCTACCATCATGGAGCTCAACGTTTCCACCACGTATCATTCTGAGTGTGGTGTCTGAGCCAATACATATTTCAGCGATAGCTCCTCTCGAATACTGAATCAGAGAAGGCAATCAGGGCTTTATGTGGAAGCTGATCGGAGATCTGCTTTTTGTTTTGTTTTTTCTTACCAGTGGATCAATAAGCCTTTTTTTTCTCTCCCCCACCCCAATGCCAGTGTGTCAAGTTAGACATTGACCTTCTGGATAAAATATGTAAAATTGTTTAGTTAATCAATGAATAAAACATGGCATGACGTTCTGTTTTAAAAAAAAAAAAAAATCAATGTCATGTTAGTGAAATGTGGCCTGCTTTGTCCTTGACCCCCCAACATGCTACGTGAGAAATGTAAACGAAACGTTTTAGTCTACTTCCATTAAGCAGAAACTTCTGGTGAAGAAATGTGACCGTGGTAATAAACAGGAAACTGCTTTAATCTCTTGCATATTAAAACGCAAGGGTAGACGGGTCAATTTTAACACACCGTGATCACAATGTGAAGACTAAAAATTCAATTCATCATTCACCAAACACGATATGTAAACAATCTCAATAACGCCTGCCACTGTGAGCCCGAAATCCTTTATATTAAATATTAATTATATGAACAATAAGCGCTCACCAGGCTGTCGAGACCACCACCGAGAAGGTCTACGGCCCCCATCTGCATGGACGAGACCTGAGGCACGTTGACTGGCGGACCCAGGTCCAGATTGAGGAGGTCACCCAAGAGGTCACCTTGAGATGGAATAACTTGTGGTTGGTCCATAGCAGAAGCCGGCACACTGACCGGGCTCTCGCCAGTGTCGATGCTGTTTGAGGAGAGAAAACCAAATTGTGTGTGAGAACGGGACAACTGGAACGACAACGATGCTGCTGTCAGTCAAGGTGACCTTTTCCTTGCAAAGGCAGACGGAAACAAATCTAAGTCCCTTGTTTATTCCTGATTGACTCAAAAACCAGTGAGTCGTATTGTTGTACACTGGTATGATTAAAGAGAAGGATTTTTTTAAGCCGAGTCATGCTTGAATGAACAGAATGTTCCGTAACTTTCTAAGTTGTTAGAAAAATACTGAGTAGCTCGAATGGAGCTCTCAGGAACACACAGTGAAAAAGTTAATTTTATTCATACTATTATAAAGAATGAAAAGAGGAATTAGCTTACATGCTGTGTTCTGCTGAAAGTGTTTTCACTAATTACATAGTCCAGCACAACCTTGGGGTTGAGATATTTATTCTAATTTTACAAAAATTACACTAACAGGCCACTTCATTAGGTACACCAGAAAAATCTGCCCTAATTCTTCGTGGCATGGATTCCTCAAAGTGCTGGAAACATTCCTTAAAGATTTTGGTCTATTGGCATGAGAACATCAGAGTTACTGCAGATTTGTTGGCTGTGCATCCATGACGCGACTCTCCACCAGCAGCCAGAAGCGTTGATATATAATGCAAGATGCTTCGTGTTTTTTTCAGACCATTCTCTGTAAACCTTTTTATTTGATACCCTTTTATGAGACGTTATGTTTTTGAAAATCCCATTAGATCAGCGGTTTCAGGAATACAGATAACACCAACCATGCCACGTTCAAATTCACTTAAATTCTGATGCTTGTCTTGACCATGTCTACATTGCTGCCATGTGATTGGCTAGTTAGATATTAGTGCACAGGTGTACCTAAAGAAGTGTACATTTCTATTAACCCTTCACAAACGCTTAATCGTTTTTTACCTGCCGTGCTGGATGGGCAGGTGCTTGCGGTGGATGCCATGACTGCCCTCCACGAAAGCGTTAGGTGGCTTGTGGTAGACGGAGGCCAGTGAGCCGATGTGGCAAATGAGCTCGTCCAGCAGAGTGGGCTCGATCAGGTCCGTCTCCTCCGAGATTAGAGGTTTCTCGGACAGCACCACCTCTTTGGCGGTCACCGGGTCAGTGGACAGCAGACGCCAGTAGATGTAGCCACGATCCCGCAGGTCAGGGTTATCAGAGTCCTGTGGAAAGATAAGAGGAACGGGGTGTGTTTTAACATCTGAAGTATAAATACTCGCCTGCTAGAAAAAAAACAAATTCTGACTGTCTGACAGTCGTTAGATGGTTATCTTAAATGAGGTTAACACCGTTATAATCAAATAACGGAAACTTAAAGCTGTGCCAGGAAGTGTGCATTAGATTACATTACATTATATTGGATACATTGCTTTAAATGGAAAAACAAGCGTCACCTGAGTGGCCAGGCTGAGAACTTGCTGCACCAGCTCCTGTGTTTCTGAAGGTTTCTTCAGGAAAAGCTTCACTATGGCTGTCAGCAGGGTGAGCTGAACCTGCAGGGAAACATCAGTAGGACATCAGTACACCCCTGAATCCATGCACATTTGAAGCCAAGCATACACCACACAATACATAGGCTCAAATAATTGATAAACATTTGTTTAATGCTCTTTGAACTATTTGTTTGAAATGTAACTGCATCTGATTAAATAACATGTCGGACCTGAGTGCTTTCATCGTGGAAGCCCTCGAGGAAGCTTTCCAGAAGTTCGTCGGCGTTGTCGATTCTCTCCGCGTATTCGCCGACAATCCAAATCATCGCGGCACGTGCGTCCGGCTCATCCAGGGAGTCCAGGTTCTCACACAGAGTGGCGATGATGCTCTCATACCTAACCAAGTGGAGGGAAAAAAAGTTACAACAATATCAAGGCATAACTTCAGGCAAACAAATCTAACATTTTAAACAGGACATAACATTGTGTAATAAGAGAGTCTGACTTGTTAGGATATTTGCGGAAGATGTCTCGGATCACCACGATGGCCTCCTGCACGACGTAGTTCACTTTTGTCTGAATGAGGTCCAGGAGGGTGCTGACACAGCGCTCAGCTGATTGCTAAAAAGAGAGTGAGAGAGACAGAGAGATTATTTTCCAGTAACAGGACATTTTAATTAAAAAATAATAATAAATTAACAACACTTTCCACACTAAAGTTTGTTTAACAACATAAGTGTCACATACCTCTACTTTTATAGCACAGCGCCCAATTGCACGGACAGCCTTGCGCACAAAGTCCACATCCACCTCGGTGGCATACTCCTTGAGCTCAGCCAGTACCTAGGAGGAAAAATATTACCCTTTTCATTTCACTTACACGGACTAAACTTAGCCAGGAAGTGATCACTTTCATACTGCAAATAAACAGATCCACCTCACATTTCCGACATTATTCCTTTTCCATCATACTGGGAGACATGCGGCGTATTGTTGTATTCTGTTCACTACATTCTGGTAAAATATTCATGTGATATTTGAGGGGGAATTGTAATGCTAATTTAGGCTGGCAGGTCATGTCTATGAGTTTTAGCATTTCACGCTGTTGCATAAGTAACATATAACAAAAAAAAGAGGCTTTGTTTTGTTCAGAAATTTGTTCACTTATTGAGATATTTTCATAGTAAGCACAAAATTTATCCGTTCTTGTACAGTCTTGATCGAGACGAAAGATTTACACAGGAAAGATTACTCGAATGCTATTTTTGTCATTTCTAGGACAAGTGTACTCCAAATCGCGACAGATTGTGTTAATCCACAAAAGAGCCAAAAACAAATTCTGAGCTTTGCGCGCTGTGTAGCTGACAGAACCTGCTAGACAAGAGGCAGGTTATCACCATGGGGAGAAAAATGTTTACTGTTCGTTGACGGTGCCCCTGCACAGTGATTCAGATTTTACTCCACTGACTTGTCTAAGCATGCCTGCGCTTACGCTGGGATTTTCTGGCTGCTCTTGAACAGCATGTGGCTCAGATGGTGAAGCTGTTACACGAGCTCCCTTCGGGCTTTGTCTTTTGAGTGTTGCAATGGACAGAATGCTTTGTGCAAGTGCAGAAAGTGCCAAGAAAAATCTCACACTTAAAGCAAATGCAAGTCAAAATGTAAGCCGCTACGAATGTGTTGAACAGTTGAGCGGTCGCTACACCCTTGTACGCCTGGTTTAATAGCGGATACACGAGTACAGATGGAGTAACACGGTGCTCGGGGCCAGTCTGTACCTGGGCGATGTTGGCTTGAGAGGCCAGTCGGATCATGATGTCCAGTTTCTCCAGCTTGACGTAGATGGGATCGTTGTACTTGACAAAGAACACTTTGATCTCCTGCTTCAGGATCTCGGGTCTGGTTTAAAAGAACAAAAAAGTTTGTTTTACACACACAAAGCTGTAGCAGCTTAGCACTGACTGGGGTCAGCATTTTCTCTGCTCTTCAATGGAATGTTACTGAACATTTTAAATACATTAATATTTGCAATGTCGGTCAAAAGGTGCTCACGACAACCCCGAACCAGTAAAGTGCAAAATTAAAGACCTTTCAGTAGCACTTAAATAATGGACGTCTAAAAGAATAATACAGAATTTGCCTCTCCCTTGTTAAAATTATTTTTTTAATGTAATTTCTTGATCTCTTGTGCATTAAAAATATCTAAATTGCAAAGCATTTCAAACAATAATGTGCGACTGTAATATTTATACTCTTAATGTATACTAAAATTAGCCTTATGCCAATGTTTGATGCATCAATGAATAATGAGAGCATTAGCTAAGGTATAAATAATGGAATGTGAATTAAATTACAAAACATGCAATAAAAAGTGAGCTGTATAGCAATACTGCCACCTACTGGCATCACCTGTATCACTTTGCCACAAAGTTTATTTATTTATTTATTTTTTTGTCACAGGAGGGGAAACTGTAAAATATTGTGTCTAACTTTTATACGATCACCAAAACAAATCCAACAGCAGTATTTCAATTATTTGTAATTAATAACTCAGGCTAAGTCTGAATCAGTTGCATGTTAGTTTACAACAAACTAGGTTGTATGAAGTTACTTTACCGAATCCTCTGCATAGATATTTGTGTCCTGATTTATGGTTCTGCGTCAAATCTATGCTCCGTCTATGCATAAATACTATGCACTAGGCCTACAGCATGGTGAGCATAAATACTTTTGCGATGGTGTGCGTGTGTCTGGTGGATTGGCGCTGGGGTGTCTATGTCACTGGGATGAGTCGCTGTGCCACTCTTTTGCGTATACATAAATCAGCCTTTTACCACTTTTACCTTTTCTGCACAATGAGGTTGATGTTCCTGAGGGCCACGTACTGGACCTCGGGCTCGCCGGAGAGCAGCGTGACTAGAGGAGGAGAGAGCTTTTTCAGCAGGGTGTTGTAATAGTCCGAATCCTTTGGCAGAAGCTCCAGGAACTTCATCAGGACCTTGACGGCCGACAAGACGACAGCCGAGTTGGCATGCGAGAGACGCGGGGTCACACGCTCGCAGATGCTAGAGAATGGGGGGAAAAAATTCAAGGCTGAATACTCGAAATTGCTAGACAGCTGATATTCAATTGCCTCAATCTTGTTTTTGTATAAAAATATTTATTCAACTGACATGCTTCGCAATCCAATGACCAAATATAAACTTTTCTCTCAACAGTAAAAGAATAATCGCATAAAATCGCTTTAAGACTTAATACAAGTTCAGGGTGTGATGGATGGGTTCAGTCATAAATATCTCTGGTAAATTACTGGGAATGATCATTCTATTTGTTCTTTTACCTCTGGGCTTCCCGTTCATCTTTGGGGTTGTAGTTGGACAAGCAGTCGAGGATGAAGATCTGTCCCCACTCGGTGCACTCGTTCAGGGCTGTGAGCAGCTTGTTGATGTTCTGAGGGTTCAGGTCGAGCAGATTGCTGTTGGGGTGAGATTCGCTGATCTCGGACAGAGCCGCCACGGCGTTCGCCACGACCTGGAGAGAGGAGAGCAAACAGGGAACGCGTAAAACACTTAAAGGTTATAAATCATTGTAAATGTGATGGAAAAAACTGACTGTACTCCCACATCCAACCCATGTATATAAAAATAAGTGTGAATATAAGAAATGAAAGAAAAAGAGTAAAAACAGAATGAGAAGAAAGAAAGAAAGGAAGGAAACACCAGCATGGAAAGAAAGCAAGGAAACAACATTATGGAAGGAAGACTTGAAAGAAACAAGAATATGGGAGGATGGTGTGAATATGGAAGGAAGACGTGAAAAAAATAAAGAAAGGAATGACAGAGAAAAGGTGAAAGGAAGGAAGGAAAAAATTATATGGAAGGGAAGAAGGAAGGAAGAAACAGAAAAACGAAATAAAAATTAAAAAGGGAAAAAGGGAATGGAAAAAAATTAATATGATGAAAATCAATTAAATATATGAATGAATGAGAAAACACAAAAGAAAGGAGAGAAATAAAGAGGAAGAGGAGAGAAAAGAGGAAGGGGAAAAAAGAATGAATGAAGGCAGGAGAGAAACACCAGTAAGGAAGAATCCAATGAAGGAAAAGGGACAAAAGGAATAAAGAAAAAAAAAGAAAAGAAAAAAAAATCAGGGGAAAGAAAGAAATATTGAGAGAAAAAAACAAGGGGGGGGGAATAAATGACAGAAGGAATCCAAATAAAACCAAAGAATGAAGGGAAAATAAAAGAACAAAAGAAAGAAAGCAGGTATTAAGGAAAATAAGACAAAAGGAAAGAGTTAACAGTGTCCATGACGGGATGGTAATATTTTTTTAAACTATTATTTACATTTTTTTCTGTAAGAACTGAGACTGAAAGCAAATCAGTAATCAGAACTCAGTAATGATCTCCCTTCCTGTTGATTTTCTCTCAGATTAGGTGGACACACACTCAGTTACGCACCATGGGGTTGGAGTCAGCGATCAGGTCCCTGAGGGAATCCAGAAAGCCCTGATCCTCCACCATCTGAGCGTTGATGTCATGCAGCTTGGCCACGCACACGGCCGCCGTCTTCCTCACATACGGGTCCTCATCCTTTAGGCACTTCCTCAGGGGCTCACACAGGTACTCTGTGATCTTATCCACACGAATGCAGCCCATGGTGCGCACGGCCAGCGCACGGATCAGAGGGTTAGGGTCTTCACAGTCCTGAGAGAGGGAGATGCACATGAAGTTTAATACAGTGTTAAACACCAAATCTTCAACGTCACCTTTTCTTTGGATGCTTATTCTTGAGCTGTTTGATTCGACAGATCACAAAGCAAGTCACCTGACTGTTGTGCATCAGATCACTTCGCCATCACCTGGAGATTCGCTCACCTTCACAAAACTGTTGACGGCCATGATGGCCATGTCAGGCTGACTCTTGGCATAGTTCATCAGGTACAGATACACCAGCTTCTTCAGCTCAAGGTTATCAGTCTGCATGCAGTTCACCACATCTGGAAACAAAGAGCTGAAGAGGGAAAAGAGGACATCACTTTATCTCATCATCATCCAGACCACCAACTTGTATATTTATCTACTCTGTACCATTGCATTATTTAAGCGGATGATGTGACTCTACCATTAATCTGGTACAGATATTTCAACCAGGGTTAGCAGGGCTAAACATACAGCACACAAGTGTAGAATAAAAAGTGCAAAGAGAAGAACAGAAGCAGTGTATGTAAAAAAGGAAGGGAGGAAGGGAGGAAAGAGAAAGAAGGGATGACAGAAAGGAAGGACAAGAGGAAATACGGAGGGAACGAAGGAAGAAAAAGAGGGAGTGAAGAAGATAGAAAGGCCCCAAGGTAAGGAAGAAAAAAAAGGAAGGTAGGAAGAGATCGGAAAAAAAAGAAAGAAAGTTAGAAAGGGGATCATGGAATCAAGGTAGGAAGAGGGGGAGGGTGGGGAAAAAAAGAAGAAGAGGAAAAAGGAGGAAGGAAGGATGAAAAAGAGGGAGGAAGAAAGGACAAAGGAAAAAAGAAAGAAACAGAAAACTAATTGTAAGCAATAGATTGAATAAAAAGGTGTAAAGAGAAAAATAAAACATTTCACCAAATTGCTAATGTCTGTTACTTTTATAATTGTACAACACTACTAGATTCATTAATGTAGTACACATACAGGATTTATTATAGAGACTAACTTATTGGATTTATTAACTTAGTACACTTGATGTTTAAGATGTAAGCAGAACAATTTCGCAACCCGATGGTCCGTCTAATAAAAATGTTAACTGGCTATTAAGTTTATTTAACGACATGACACGGCAGCCGGCGAGCAACAAGATTCAGTTAAAGCCCTAGCTGTAACACAGAAAGGAAATTGCTTTGGCCTTGAACTTGATCCTTATCCTGGGGTAAACAATTAACACGTCATAAAACAAATCATACCTCACATCCTTGCCTACAGTCATGGCAGCAATGACTTTTTTCACCGCTTCCTTCCTCTTCTCTTTTTTCTCATTGTTCAGCTCAGCTTTTAGTTCAAATATCTCTCCTGGAAGAAACAGCAGGATTAAGACAAATCTGATCCGGTCGAATGCATTCCACTGACCAACAGTTATATTGGTGAGTATAGATACACTGGCAATAAGAGGAAAAAAAAAAGAAAAGAAAAAAAAAAGTCTACACATTTTCAGTGAAACCAACATCAATCCTGTCAGATTTTCTCCCTCATTAGAATTGCATTTTTTATATTATATTGAACCAGGATATTTATACAACTGTGATACTAACAGAATCCCAATACAGATCAAATCGGCACCTTGATATCATGATGATATCGTATCGGGAGGTCCCTGGTGATTCCCATCCCTGAAACATACTACTATGAATTATGTACTGCGAGTGCGATCGAGCCATGTACTATTACTGTGGTCTGTTAATGTGTATTGTTTTTGTTTTTTTTTAGATGATTCACTGTAGATTTAAAACTATAGGGATATTAGTGGCTCAGTGGTAGGTTTCTTACCTACCATGGGGAAGGCCTTGATTTAAATCTGACCCAATGCCCAAACCCCAGGCACTGGATGCAGTGCCAGTTCCAAGCCCACATAAAATGTGGGTGGGTTGCCCCAGGAAGGACGTCAGCAAGAGCATCCGACATAAAAACCTGTGTGGTTCGGATGGCGAGCCCTCAACAGGAGCAGCTGAAAAACTAACAACTGTAGATCCACTATATAGACAAAGGTATTTGGCCAAAACTGCAATGACATACTTCAATATGGTGTCGATCCCCTTTTTGCAGCTTTAACAGCTTTCACTCTTCTGGGAACTTCTTCACAAGATTTTGGAGTGTTGGGAATTCATGCCTGTTCATCCTGTAGAGCATTTTTGAGGTCAGGCACTGATGTTGGCCTGGCTCACAATGTCATTCCCGTTCATCCCAAAGGTGCTCGAAGGAGTTAAGGTCAAAGCCCTGTGTGTGCCTGTCACATTGTTCTTCCGCACCAAACTTATGAAAACATGTCTGTACAGTAATTGCTGGGGCACAGTCATGTTGGAATAGAAACGTGCATTGTCCAAAATGTCTTGGTATGCTGAAGCATTAAGATTGCCCTTCTCTAGGGATAAGGGGCCTGATTGAAACAGCTAAATTCAATAATTAACAGGTTTGGCCAAATACTTTTGTCATAAACTCATATAGTGTATTACACGTTATCCTCCTATGTGACGTCACAACTGGCGGTAAATCAACGTACCTTTCTTGTTCGTGGTGAAATACTTGGAGTCTGTCATTCTGAGTGGTTTTTAGGTCTGTTGAGGAGAAAAAAAAGAGCTGGATTATTGTCACTTAGGATAAAAACACAAACAAACAAATAAAAACAAAATAAGCACTGTATAATATTTGCATAACAGAAGAACACAATGCAAGTTATTATATAGAGCATAAATTGAAATAGAAATATACAAAACTGTAGTATGTGTAAATGAGTGTATTACTTGTGTAAATGTTATTGTTTATTTAAAAAAAAGAAGAAGAAGAAGAAAACGCTGTTAACCGGGTAGCTAGCATTAGCAATGTCAACCAATTAATAAGCAAATGTCAGTCTTAAAAACAACAGCAATACAATGCTATGTTACTTTATGTGCTACACCCAATGATAGAAATAAAATATTATTTATAATGCTGTTTTTTATTAATTTCACGGCTATCGCAGCTAACCCTTCATGCTAACGGATCTTGCTAGCCGCCAAGCTAACATATCGATTAATGAGCTAAAACTCATCACCCGCTCCGACAAAACAATCAAACAAACCTTGAGTACAGAAACGGTGAGTTAAAAACTACAAACCTCAACACTCTGATAAGTAATTCCACCGGGTCGGAGTGTTATTTACGCTTTTGCCTCTTTTCTGTTTTTCAGGCCAGAGATGTAGGCGATGGGAAAAGATGGAGCGCCTCCAGGAAAAACCAACCGGAACTAAGTTTAGGTCGAGTTTTTGGGGGGAAACACGGAAATCTTATAGTGTAACACGGGAAAATGACAGGTTAAATTCGAACATATCGGAAACGCTGTGAAGTTTTATAAGTAGGATGAGCGGAAATATATGACCATTCTGTTAGTTTACTATAAACTCATATATTTGTTTTGAGCCAGTGTTTGATTGCTAATTAAAGTCGAATTTGACTATTAAATCCTGCACGATGGCGGAGCGAGGAGCACATCTGACCACAGCTGGAGGAGAAGGCAGACCCTCGATCTTTGAAGTTTTATCTCAGGACTCTTTGATGAGTGCAGTTAAACCTGCACTTCAGCACGCCGTTAAAGTAAGTCATTTGAATTATTCTTTACATTCAAATATCACCTTGTCCCAGTCTGATTTATTGGCTTATTTATGTTCACAATGTATAAGACATGCTTTATTTTATAAAATCTGATATATAAAGTTTTGCAGTGCATAGATGCACCGGTCACTAAGTAGCACTGGTCAAGGGAGGAGATTCTGGTCCAGAACTTCAGTCGATGTTCACATCAAACAAACAAACAAACAAACAAACAAACATACGTACATACATACATACATACATACATACATACATACATACATATATACACACATACACACCCATCCATCCATTAACCTACCTCTGTAATCTAACTAGGGACGGTGATTACCTTGAAAAAGTGTATTTTATTCCCTTTTTACCTTCGTGGTAGGACCTCCGGTCAACATTCACACACTACAGGCAATTTGGGAATGTCAGTTAGCCTAACCTGCATGCCTTTGGTCTGTGGGAGGAAACCAGAGTACCTAGAGGCACATGCAAACTTACACTTACCCGTGCAAATGCTTACAGACCCCTAGGCAGGAATCGAACCCAGAATGGGGAACGTTATCTGTGGTGTGTTTTTTTTTTAGTGCCGGAAGTGCAGGTTTTAATATTTTAGAAACAGGGATTTTTTTTTACCCACAACAGTCTCTGGAGTAATACAGAATGGTGCAGAAAAACAGACAAACAAACAAAACGCATCCAGTGAGCAGAAGGGTCTGTGGGCAGAGACACCCCAGTGGATGCGAGAAGTCAAAAGATTGGGCAGATTCCTGTTTGACCTGACTCAAGTGGTGAGCAGAAAAGCATCTAGGGGTAATAGAGTACTGTGCAAAATATTAGGCACATTTGTTTTTTTTTTTTTGTTTTTTTAAACAAAATTTCCTATGAATTTTTTTTAGAACATTTCTGATTTCCAAACATCGGTATTCTAACAACAAAATAAAATTTTGCAGGAAACTATTTGTATGCCAGAAAGAAAGCAGCACATTACGTGAAAGGCCGATTTTTAGAGGATAAAAGGAAGCTACTGGGATTTGTATGCAAAAAAGAAACAGGTGCAACAGTAAAATCCCCAGAAGGACAGTGTGTTTTTATTTTTTTTATTGAAATTTTTTGTTGGGTTTTCTCCCTAATTTAGTCGTGTCCAATTCCTCCCCGTCACTAGGGGGCTCCCACATTAAGGCTACTACTAGCACTCAGTTGGGAGGGCCGAAGACTACCTCCGACACACTCGGAGGACAGCGCTATCCGCTCCTTCCGCTTGCGCGAGCTCACAGACGCCCCTGATTGGCTGTAGAGTATCTCATCCCTCGGCCAATCAGCTCTCACTGGACCTCCGGCTGTGAGAGGTTACAGCATCACTCGGGAATCGACAATGTGGATTTTTTGTTAGTTTGATTTTGTGAAGGCATTCTTGCTCTATAGCATTTATTTGCATGTGCCTAATACTTCTGCACAGTATTGTATATCGTATAGAATCTTGAGGCTGGGAGACAATAGCAAAAAACAAAAAAACTCGTCAGCTGTGAACAGGAACCAGGGCACAAGATGGGGGTTGCTGGACATAAAAAAATAAAAATAAAATAAAATAAAAAAAACAGGGTTTTTACATTTTAATTTTATTTTTAATGTGTTGCGGTACAGAACTGGTACATGATTTTTTTTTTCTTCTGTTATGATAGAAATAAACACTTCTGCTTTAACAGCTCTGACGCACATTAATGTGTGTATGCATCCATAGATCCTGGCCGAGTCCAACCCTGCCCGATATGGAGTCCTCTGGAGGAAATTCGATGAGATCTACGCCGTCCTTGACCTTCTGCTGCAGCACCACTTCCTGCTGCGCACCAGCGCCTCCTTTTCTGAAAACTTCTACGGGCTAAAGCGCGTGGCGCCGGACGTCAGCAGACGGGCGCATCACGGCCTCGGTCGCAGACGCCACGTGCGCTCGCTGCTCCTCTTAGTTCTCCTTCCTTACCTCCGGACCAAACTCGAGAAGGTGCTGGCTCGTCAGAGGGACGAGGACGACTTCTCGATAAGGATGCCCCGGTCCGTTGCTCAGAAGATGTACAGAGCCTTCTTGGCGGCCTATCCGTACGTTTGTATGGCGTGGGACGGCTGGGGTTTTTGCCATCAGTTGCTGTATATTTTCGGCAATGCGCGCACACATTCGCCCCTGCTGTGGTTGGCGGGAGTCAAATTGTCTCATCTGACGGCTCAGGATATTCGTGACATGGATCTGAAGCCGGTGAGCCAAACACTGGGCTCTAGCCAAAGGTGAGTGCAAACATGTGAAGCTTTTTTTTTTTTTTTTCACTAATCTGTGCATTACATTAGATTTTCAGTAGCATCCATGTTTTTGTAATAAAATCTGGAAATGTATCAAAATCATACACACCACCTATGCCTTTAATGTCCTCCTGAGCATGTCTCTATTATGGAATTGTCTTGTATGCTGCATTGAATCATAAAAACAATTGTTCCCCCTTTGTCAGCTTTGGAGGACGCCTGCAACACACATTCTCCACGGTGCTTGGCAGCGTAGCCGTGACCCTCTCCACTAGTCTCTCTATGGGAGTGTTTTTCCTGCAGTTCTTGGAGTGGTGGTACTCATCAGAGAACCAGACCACTATGAAGTCTCTCACCTCTCTGCCCACGCCTCCGCCCCCGCTTCATCTGGAGGACCAGGACGCCGCAGCGGCATCCGGCAAAACGTGCCCGCTGTGCAGGAAAGTGCGCGGCAACGACACGGCCCTGGCCACCTCGGGCTACGTTTTCTGTTACCGCTGCATTTATACGTATGTGAAAACTTACCACAGGTGTCCGCTAACAGGCTACCCGTCTGAACTGCAGCATCTAATTAAGATCTATTCTCCGGAAGCATAGACCAAACTGGTTATATATAACCGATTGCATTTGCTGGGAAATTGACTTTATAGTGAGATTTGCAAATTCTGTGATATTATGAACAATGTTTGTACTTCTTTGACTAATTATGGCAGAAAGTGTTTAGCAAGCCGCCTGTACTTACCCTAAATTACCCTAACTCAATCAGAAAGGTACTACACATGTGCACTGACAAAAACACTAAGCATCCCTTTGTGCACTGTCTGTTATTCTCATGATTTATTTTCATTTATAATGCAGATTAGGCTTATTGCCGATCCCAAATTTCCCATAGTGAGTAAATGAGTGTGTGTGTGTGTCCTGTGCTGGATTGGCCACCCATCCAGGGTGTACCCACGGGGTGTGCTCCAGACCCCCATGATGATGACGAGTGAGTTTAATTGATCACTTCCAACAATTCACGCAGGTCACATGTGGGATTTGACTTGGACTCGTTCTTAAGCACATCGCTTGTTTGAAACGCTTATTGGACCAATGTTTCGCCTGGAACATGCTGCTAATTCCAATAATTATTCAAAAATACATGTCTGTATTCATCTGTAAATAATAATGAATTTTAATAAAATACATGTTCATAAAGCACAGCTTAAGTCAGCTTTCTTTGCATGAACTCCCTCACCTAGACGTCAGCCTTGTAAATACAAAAAAAAAAAGTATTTGTGCTGATTATTTATTTATTTATTTGCACTTTTATTTGTCGCTCTTAATTGATTCAGATCATTAAACAGATTTTAATGATACACAAAGGTACCTGGGTTAATACAAAATGCAGTTCTTCAATTATGATTTTATTTATCGAGGAGGAAAAAGCTGTCCTGATTAACCCCAGGTCTGGAAAGCCGAGTTCAATTTCACTTGCCGCACCCAGGCCTGATTACTCCCAGAACTCACTGAATCAAGAACTCACTTAAATAGTACATGTCTGACTTTGATGAGAAACAAAGTAACTGATGTAACAGTCTGGAAAGGGTTACAAAGCCATTCCTTTTTTTTTTTTGGTAGAATTTTTCCCCAATTTTCTCCCTAATTTAGTCGTGTCCAATTCCTCCCCGTCACTAGGGGGCTCCACATTAAGGATGCTACTACCACTTAGCCAGGAGAGCTGAAGACTATTACATGCGCCAAACCACGTGACTTTTCGAACTGCTCGCTCACGCACCATCGGGGGCGGCATAACTCGGAGGACAGCGCGATCCGCTCCTTCCTCTTGCACGAGCTCTCACAGACACCCCTGACTGGCTGTAGAGCCGTGATTAATGTGGGAGCACTGAGTACCTCTCATCCCTCCCCTCTGAGAGAGCTCGGCCAATCAGCTCTCTCTAGACCTCCGGCTGCGAGACTCACCATGCCGAGAGAGACATTATCCACAAATGGAGAAAACTTGGAACAATGGTGAACCACAATCCAAACATTGTCGGTCTACCACAATTCCTCCAAGAGCGCAATGACGACTCTTTCGGGAGCTCATAAATGAACCCAGAACATCTTCTAAAGAACTGCAGGCCTCACTTGCCTCAGTTAAGGGCAATGTTCATGACTCAATGATAAACAGACTGGGGGCATCCACGGGAGAGTTCCAATGCGAAAGCCACTGCTGACCGAAAAGAACACAAAGGCTCGGCTCACATTTGCCAAAAAGCATCTTGATTATCCCCAAGACTTTTGGGCAAATACTGTATGCTGTGGACTGATGAGACAAAAATTGTACTTTTTTTGGAAGGTGTCCATAAGTTATGAAACGAACGTAAATACAGGTACATGCTGTTACTGGGAGTTATGGGGGGCTGAAATATGTTCGAGGTTGGCCGTGGTGCATTTTTTTTTAAGCATTATGATAAATGCACTTGTTATTGGTATTTGGCAATAAAATGATGTGGTGGGGGGGGGGGGGGGACAAAAAAATATATATATATAAAAATGCTTGATGGTTTCTCATCTCAGATGTTTTAAAATGACCTGCAAGGCTCCATGTTGTCCACACAGTTATCATAGGAGTAACCTGTTCATCTAGTTAAAAATCATTGAATCTTATAGTATATAAGCTCAATCAAAGTCGCTAGCGGCAAAAAAAAAACAAACCAAAAAAAAATAATCAGACTTAAAAGGCATTTATTGACGCCATAATTTAGACAGCGTTATCAACGTCTCATCATTTAGACCGGATTGGATAATTAAGATTAAACCTCCTCAACAGTTCCAAGTCAACTTTAATCACAGCCCAGTGAATGAATAAATAAATGTGGCAGAATAACTGCACATTAAGCTTTCCAAAACCTCTCTATGATCAGTTTCTTTTGGTTTCCTGACATTACAGCTGAAACTTTGTTACAAATGGTGTAAGACTATTGCGAGAGCAGGTATTATGCCATTAACCAACATGGGGCTTATAAGTCAAGTAAACACGCTTGGGACAGAAGATCAAAGCATTCAAATGAGCTTGTTTTAAGAGTTTCATCATTTCACCCAGCAGCCATACAAAATGTGACGACATGGAACTTTGGGAAGTTTTTCATTTCTTAATCTGAAGAAATCAATCATTACATTCTCATAGGTCTAGACAGAGTAGATAAGTGCTTTATTTAAATTATCAATTTTGGATTAGACCTTTTTTTGTTTTTTTAAAACCCCCTTACATACACAATTCCCAGTGCACACGAGGCCATTAAACCCTTGAGGAACTGCAGCACTGAGGTTCAAAAATAAATTTGAGATGTAAGCAGAAAGTAACCCAAGTTGAAGGTTCACTCAGCAAGCCTAAATATAGTCGTCTTGAGATCCAGGACCTGCTGCATCCATTGCTTCATAGTAAAAGCCCCCCTGAGACGGAGGTCTACCCACACGGTCTGGAATGCAGAAAAAAAAAAAAAGTGGTGAGGGGGAAAGGAAAAAACAAGAACAACAAAAATAAATCACAAGTTCGACTCTGCAGCTCAGAGAGAAGATTAAACACAATCAAATCCTGGTCAGAGACACCCGGAGGTATCAATACCAAGTCAGCCATGTTCCTTTACTCATCATCGCTGCCACACCGCACTTTTTGGTGGACGAAAATAAACCCTGGTTTTGCACAGCATGCAAAGCGAGTCGGCACCCAGATTTGTTTAATGTGCAAATGCAGCCATGGTGAGCAGGACATCCAGTGTCTTTGCAACACCTGCACTGAAATGGTTGTGAAGAAAATGACTCGAAATACTCATCAGCCACGTTACCTGGTAGACGGCGGGTTCAGGTTCACAGTAAAACATTGACAATCAGGAGGTTGAAAAGATGGCAAGTGCACGAGTTCCTTTTATACAAGAGGTGCATGGTTTCACCCGTAGCCTGCTGAACGGTCATTAGGCTTCCACCTGACGATAATTAGCTGCTAGTTAGTAAAAATTGAAGCGTTTGGGGAATTTGACTCATTCTTAACCTTAAATGATGGATGGTATCCAAACCTGCAAGTATTATTCAATTTCTTAACTCAAGTTCCTTCCTGTCACCATCTCCCCACACTGCAGGTTATTACACAAGCACTGAAGGCCTTAGACTTCACAGCACTCGTGTATACGTCGAACACAACAATGGCTTATTCCTGGACAAAATTTGTTCTACTCAATACTTTTTTTCTTTTTTTTTATGTTTCCAATATATATGGATCCCCTTTGTTTTGGGCCCCTTTGAATTCCTCCAGTCAAGTGCGCACAAGGCCTACTTGTTCACGCTTGCGGTAAATAAGACAAACTGGTTAGTAAACATAAATGATTGCAACATTAAAAAACTTGTTCAATGCTGTTTACTTGGAATTTCCCAATTCTTGGGCATCACCCACCATGCACCTTGTTCTCAGACATGAACACGCTTGATGGCACAAAACTATGGTGGTGCAAAGTCAACAGTTAACAGATTCAACTTTTTATACTACAGCATTTGTTTTGACCACATGAGGTATTCAAGCCAACCAGGTCTGTACATGTTTATGCAAGATAATAGAACTCAGGTATGAGAGTATAAAAACTCGCTTTATTTCTATATACTGTATAATCCCACTCACTCACTCACTCACTCATCTATACCACTTTATCCTGTTTCCAGGGTCACGGGAGGCCTGGAGCCTATCCTAGGAGACTTAGGGCACAAGGCGGGGTAGACCCTGGACAGGGTGCCAATTTTGGAACGCTAAATTAACCTAACCTACATGTCTTTGGACTGTAGGAGGAAACCGGAGTACCCGGAGGAAACCCATCAAGCATGGGGGGAACATGCAAACTTCATGCACACAGAGACGGGAATTGAGCCCGGCCGATGATCGAACCCGGACCCTGGTGGTGCAAGGTGACAGTGGTAACCACTACACCGCCTGCTACACTATTTTCTTAGCATAGAATTGTATTGCTTCACGTCTGAAACCCCAGCCTCCCAGGAACACCTTTGTTGGCCCAAACATGTGGAAATGGCCTGGAGCGAGTACGGCGCACCGTTCCTACAGACAGATGCACGTCTTCCGCAAGTCATCCCAAAGTTATTTCTCAATTTTCAATGATCAGACATTCCACACTGATGTTCACGGGAACAACTGCAGTGGGCAATGACCCACCTCAGCCCGGATCGCCATTCACGGACGTATGGCCTTCTTTTAAATGTTTGCACTATTCAAATGTTTTACTCTGCTTAGAGTCTTCTGTAAATGTGAATATGCCTTCAATGACGGGAAATTTCACAAGTCCCCGTTTGACCTGAACACCCCTCGTATCTTTATAGGTTTAGGTTTGTAGCAGTTGGTTTCCTTCCTACGTCAATGATTTGGTAAAAACCATGTGGTCTTTACTGCTCACCACGGTTTTATGACTTTAAATATTCCATCAGCTCAAACCAATCTGGCCATCAATCCTCCCCTGACCTCAATCATCAACAGGCATTTCCACCCACAGAACGTCTGCTCCCTGCATGCGTTTGCACAAATCTGTGTAAATGCTACTCTACTGTACATGTAATTACTGTATGTGAAGATCTACAGTTTCTGAAACAAAGCCATCTCAAACAACAAGTCTTTCAGGTTAGAAAACCAGGCATACACTTCGTTTGTGCTGCAAATGCACCTACTTGGAGCTGAAAATTATTCAGTCTCCAAGGAGACAAGAGTTTTCCATGCATACTGAGTGACGGTGTTTTCACTGCATCAGCTGTCTCAGTGCCAGATTCAGCTTCGCTTACACTGAAGACGATCCAAAAAATAAAAATCTCTCCAACTGGCTCATAATTTTTAATGATATAATTAATTGTCTCCATAATTAAAAAGTAAATTTTATAAATATAGTATATAAAAATATATATTAACCCAAGAAGAGTAAATATGTCATCCTACAAAATATTAACACGGCAATGGTTTGAGGATTATAAAATAAAGTGTTTATTTGACATAAATTAACATACAGGTTTGTTGACAGACATGCAACGTGACAAAACATTTCTCTTGGTTACAGACGGTGCACAAAAAGAGGGTGCGTCCACTATGCCTGGATGTCCATCGTCACAATTGCACAGATTGCAGCACTTCATAAGAAGTGAATTTTGTGATGTCAAAGATGTTCCTCTTCGTCCTCGGGGGTTACACAGAGTGATTTCTACAGCTTTAATATCAATGGATATGGAACATAATTATTAGTTTGTGCATCAATATACACAAGCCAGTATACGCAGTAACGATCCGACGACTCGTTTGCATTTGACCTAAAAAGGTGTAACATGTGTTTCATGTATCGTGATCACGTTTAATGGAATACGACTCATTACACTACAAGTGCACTTCATGTCTTGTGTTTAAGATAAGGCAGGCAAACTGTTGGTCAAACCACTTTCCTCACAATGTCCTCCAGAGTGACGTAAACAGCATTCAAAAGTTCAGACGAGACGTTCTGAGCTTGTCGGAAGAAGACAAGCCACGTGCGTCTCCGGCGTAGGTTTAATATTGATAC
The DNA here is from genome assembly GCA_011419295.1 of Clarias macrocephalus. Taxonomy (NCBI): domain Eukaryota; kingdom Metazoa; phylum Chordata; class Actinopteri; order Siluriformes; family Clariidae; genus Clarias; species Clarias macrocephalus. The sequence continues at coordinate 88,278 of JAAGKR010000630.1, read as the reverse complement.
AGGACTGTGCGGCTAATGTCTGACGCTGGGCAAGTTTCCTAATGTAAACCACCTGTAGTGCAAACAGGCACAAACAGACTCCAAAAGCCCCAGTAGACAACGATTCTGGTTTGTGCTTCAAAACTGACTGCTTATAAATACTGAAATGTGCAACTTCTCTTTTTTTTTATTTTATTTTTTTTTAAGAGGTGTAAATATTAAGAGGTTAAGACTGTTAGAGTATCAGTCATTATTAAATGGTCCATTAAAGTTATTTAAAAGACAAACATCGGCTGTAACATCTACAGACTGTAAGCATGAACTCCTCCATATAAGAATTATGTAACACTACATCGTTCGCGATGGGGGAACGGGGAAAAAAAAACATTAAAAGCTCATAAAACACACAAAGATGTGGTTTAGCATTGTTACATATCTGACACACTTTGGCAGTGAGTCTACATCAATTTACTTGCCATTGTAACACCAACGTTTACGTTCTTTGCATCCATATGTATTGTAGGATTGACATGCAGGCATGAAAAAATCAGTAGTCAAGGACAGACAGATTGCATGTTCATAAGTTACAAGGATTATGGTTTTTAACACACAAACTCTAGGTTTGTGTTAATGCTCTTAACTAGTCAGTTTACCATTACCTACCAATAAGCTACCACCTTTGAATCTGGACAATTATATTTTCAGTCATCCATCGGAGGCTAGGTAAAGACTGGATGATTTGGTCTCCCTTGCATAAACACCACACAGATTGCAAAAGTGGAACCTAGGAGTACAATATACTGTAGATTAACTCCTTTAAAGCATAGCAACATAAACTCAAAGAAAAATCCAAACAAGCAGGAAAAAAATAGCCCTTGCTGCACCTCTGTAAACACTGCATCCGAAATCATTGCATTAGCTTTAAAAAAAGATGCAGGAAAAGAACTTAAAAGTTAAAAGTGTTTGCTGCATAAGGACTGCAAAAAAACAAGAAAGAAGCGAAAATAACAAGAAAAAAAATAGAAAATAGAATCACACGGCTTGTAGGCCGCGCTCTTGGCCGTCCAGCTGCACCTTGATCTTGTGCAACTCCTCGATCTCCTGGTCGTGCCGCTTGGTTTTGTGGCGCACCAGCGAGCGATAAAAGTGCACAGTGAATACAACGAAGAGGAGCCCCACGGGCACCATGATGATAGTGGAGGCAAGTGCCGCCTGCCAGCCGCTATGCCCCGGCTCAGAAACGGGCACTGTCGATACCGGTGTCCCGTCTCCTGCCGGTTTAGTCATCGTCCCAGAGTCGACGGGCAGGAACTTGATCCAGCAGAGAAGCACAACCTCGGCGAGGAATAGCAAGATCCCGAGTGCCGTCGAAAACCCCCAGGCCAGCTCGATGTAGTGGTGCATTCGCTCGTGGGGTGATTCGCACACCGAGTTCAGGTTATGAATGTTGCTCACCGCTTCCACATTAGGCAGAATACATGTGCTGATGAGCAGCGCGAACAGATGGACGGCCACCAGCACTGTCGTGCACACGCTGAAGCCCACCAGTAGAGCACGGGGGTAGTTGTACTGCACCTCCAGCTGCACCTCAACCATGGCCACCTGCGGGAAGCAAACAAACTATTTCAGTTAAAGTTCTCACAGCACTCAATAACAGTCATGTGAGAGACACAACAAAACTCTCTAAATCGTGGCAGGCTTACTGACCATGGCGAAACCGGAGAGCAAGGCCGATGTGCGGCTGGACGCTTTGAGCTTTGCCCTGCTCAGGTAGAGCTTCCTCCAGGAGAGCGCCTGCACAGAGTGATGGTTAGAGGTCACCAGCTCTAGATAGCTGCGCCGGACCCAGTCCCGATAATCCATCCCCCCTCCATCCTGGAGTCGATCAGACATCCCGGCAGTGGACGAGGCCACAGGAACGTTCAGTTCACTGTTCATGGCCACTGTGTAGAAAAAACACAAACAAGGAATGTTACATTTCAATTATGCTATAGAATACTCTATGTTAAACAAGCCAGGTCTTGATATACGAGTACTGTAGTACGTATACGCTTCGTCTGCAGAGCGTTACGTGATCACAACTGAGCCAATGGTTCTTCTCTCTCTTTCGCTGTGGGATTGTGGGTAATCATCTCCCATGCTCGGTCTCAGTGTGCGTACATCACTCGTGTAGTCAAGTGATGATATTCGTGTGCGCGTGTACATAACATTGTGACCATGTGTGTGTGCGTAAAGCGAACTGTTCTTTAGTACTGCATCAATGGCCTCCGTGAAGAAGAAGAAGAAGAAAAAAAAAAGAATCTGTTTAAAGGAGTGATTCCATTAGTGTGTGTGTGTGTGTGTGTGTGTGTGTGTGTGTGTGTGAGAGAGAGAGAGAGAGAGAGAGAGAGAGAGAGAAAGAAAGTCATCCTACGCAGTAGCCCCACTGCTCCTGCTTTGGCTCTCATCTAACACCAGTCAAAATTATTTTCATGTTTATGTGATGAATAAAGTTTTAATTTCAATGATAAAGTGCAGGTTAATTTGTTTTAGTTCTACTTTATATTTAGTATGAATTATTTTTATTCATATAAAAATATATTCATATATATTTTGAGCTTTGGAACGAATCATCAGATTTTCCATAATTTCTTATAGGGAAATTCACGAGTATTTTGATATACAAGAACATTTCCAGAGCAAATTATGCTCATAATCCAAGGTTCCACTGTATGCATATCCATATAGCTACCGTATGCACATCATAGGTGCATTGTCTGCAATTCCACCTCATCTTTTTGTCCCTAATTTTTTTATGTTTCAGTTTAGTCTACTTCCACTTTAAATAGAGAAGCAGGAGCATGGGGCAGCTCAACTACCGACCCAATGGGCCTCAATTATCATTTGCTGCAGTTTCCTTTTTTAATTGCTAGGTGTAATAATAATAAAAAGAAGAATGATATGTCTTCCTGATTATACAACATCTATAAAGCACCATACGGATTTAAAAATGCCTGAAACAGCCAACAAGGACTTTAAAAAAGACACAACTCTGATGTTGAATGACATAAATAAACAAGTAGTGTTAAAGTGCAGACAGCATCAGGGTTCAGGGAGACATACAATTAGAATGATTAATTAGATTAATTAATTAGCATTTGAGTTTAATTATTTCACAAGTCTTTCAAAAAGAGTCTGAAGGCTGTCTGATAGATACAGTACTTACAGGGTTGGGCTTCCCCGCCTTTATGAGCGGCTTTCATTACACATCTCTGGTTGACAAAACACAAAAAGAACAAACAAACATCAGCTCATTATAAAGTAAGAGTTAAAAAAAAGTGATGTATTCAATTATTGCATGCTGTTAAACTGAAAAGTGAAGAGAATTATGAATGCACTATATTTAATCAGAGACTGTCGCCACATCAGACATCAATACAAACATATATATATATATATATGACAAGTAGATAAGTTAACCAGTTTTTTTTTTGCTGTCCAAAAGAAACCTCTAACAAACAGAGACAAGCCCTCCTTCATATCTAGAGGTAATCAAACAATTTCCTGACTCAATTTCCAGAGTAATTATAGTACCGCTAGACATCTTCATATAACAAACAGTTTAGTACATTCAGTGTTGAACAGTAGCTGTGTCCTAAATGCAATTTCATTGAAAACACGCTCTCCATAGATGATGATGTTGCATATTATTTTACACCCTGCGTAGACTCAGTATGACTATAAGACACCCAGCTCGACATCCCATTCGACACGCGCTTTACTTCTCGAGATGTCTCGCTCACCTTCTGTGTGGTGTCTATCAAAAAAAAAAAATCCTCGACTTCACGAATAAGATGGAAAAAAAATAAGAAAAACGAGCTTTTGTTTGTTTGTTTCCAGCTGAGGTGCAGAGACACGCAGTGCGCGTGTGGCGAAACCACATCGACTCGCGATATTTTTGTTTCCGTCTTCGGCTCCTCCTCTTTTTGGGCTTCCGCGCGTCACGTGACAAAACCGTGTGGCCATTTCCTTTAAGAGGAAACCCCCTCTATATCAAACGCGCATGCGCGTTAAAAGTGGCCTGTTTTGACCGATTTTTGTTTGTTTGTGTGAGGTTCCGTTTATTACGTTGTTTGTTAGCTTTTCATACAACCAAAATGCTCATACACACCCTTTATCCGAACACCATCACTCTCCCAATTATTTTTTGTCAATTCAATTACATTTTATTGGTATAGCGCTCTTGACATTGAACATTGCCTCAAAGAAAGAAACAAACAAAGAAAAAAACGTGCGAAAAGTCCTACATGTTAGACAAAAATAATTCCTAGTCTATACTGCTTTATCCTGTATACAGTGTCACAAGGAACTGGAGCATATCCAAGGAGAACAGGTGGGGTTATCACACGACACACACACACTAGGGGAATTTGGGTACACCAGTTACCCTAAACTCTTTGGGCTGAGGAAGGAAACCGGAGTACCCCGAGAAAATCCACCAAGCATGAGGAGAGCTCCATGCACAAAGAGACGATGCAGGAATCGAACCCGGATCCCGCAGCTGTAAAGCAAGCATGCTGACCAATAAGCCACCGTGCCGCCCCTTAACCAAACATTTCAAAGAAAATACTAACATAATGCATGTCCACACATAGGAGGGCAGTAAGTGTAAAGTGTTAAATACACATTTAGTGTCAACCTTTACATTGCATACACTCTGTGAATACCTAGGTGTATTTACAGGTTGGCACTATAAACAAATTGCCCCATTATTGCATGTGCTACCTATGATGGATCACCAAGACAGTGGCACTGTCTTAACTTTGTGTCTGAGGTTAGATATACATTTAAAATAACCTATCAATAACTCATTCCATTTATCATCATTCAAATAGGTGTGTTTTATTTGTTATATTATTTTGTATTTGCAAAGATCTTTTTTTTTTTTTTTTTTAATTGAACTGAATTGAATTTTACCTATTTAAAAAGAAGAAGCAAGCATTTTTCCTCCAGGAAAAGAAACAGGACTACTTACTGGAATAGTGGTTAGCACTGTTGCCTTGCACCTCCAGAGTCCAGGTTCGATTCCCACCTTGGGGTCTGTGTGCATGGAGTTTGCATGGTCTCCCCGTGCTGGGTTAATTTCCCCCCCACAGTCCAAAGACATGCAGATTAGGCTAAGCGGCGTTCCCAGATTGCCTGTAGTGTGTGAATGTTGACTTGAGGTAAAAAATAGGAATAAAAACAATGGTCAACATTGGCCTCCACGGTCCCTAGTTTGACTAGAGGGTCCTAAATGGATGGATGAAATATTTATATAGGGTACATTGAGTCGAGTTTCTAATCTTAAGGTTTTTTAAGCATTTTCCCCCAAATATCTCTAAAGAAAGACCATGGAGGCTGATGTGATCACATTAAGTCCACCCCCTCATACACCTAAACCTCTCTTACCAGTCCACAAGTAGGTATGGACTGATTTCTGATTTCTGAAGGTGTGCTGTGGTATCTGGCACACAAGGCATTAGCATCAGATCCTTTAAAGTCCTGTAGGTTGCAAGGTGGGGCCTCTATGTATCAGACTTGTTTGTCCAGTATATCCCACAGATCAGGATGGATTAAGATCTGGGGAATAGGGAGGCAACACCTTGACGTTTCTCATTACCATAAAAGAGTGCAATTGGTTTGTAAATACAGTAAGTGGTACTGTATGTGTCAAAGAAACATCTGTATGAATGCCAGGACCAAAAGTTTCCCAAGAGAACATACATGTACATTTCCCGAATTATCTTTTGACTCTGTGAAGCTGCTTTGCGATTGTTAAAAGCGCTATACAAATAAAATATAATTGAATTGAATCACACCAGCTTTCCCTCTTCCCATGATGCATCGTCCCACAGTGCACCCTGGGGCCATCTCTTCCGCAGGTGACAGACACATTCCGACATGTTTTGAACAAATTAAAATTCACTGTGTGGTCTGACACCTATGCGTTACATACATTTTCCAGCACCCATCAGTGATTTTAATGTCATTTCAGCCTATTTTATGGGTGTACAGTCAAACACAAACTTTCAAATATTATATGCTCATTTTAGAAGGTCTTATCAAAAAGAGCAAGAACAATCACAAATAAACCGATAATCAGTTCAAGCTATAACAGACTGAGTCGGTGACACAAACATCACAGTTACCGGAAAACAGTGTTCGTTTGTGTCGAAATACATAACTTTGAGCAAAAAAGTGTCAATGAAATTTCAAATAATTGAAACGCATCAGTTTAGCCTTTAAATATTTTCCTTACAGGAAAATGGTACAGCTTTAATATTTTTAAGTATAAACAAGAGGATCCAAGTCTCAAAGCTGGAAAAATTGCTACATCACATTTTAAAAATAGATCTACTCCTTATGTGGAAATTTGGAGAACTGGACTCATTCCCATGTCTAATCTCTAGAGACCAAGTCTGTAACTTTTAGATATTCCATTTTCTGCCACGGCACTTCTGAATTCTTAAATGTGTGACGGCCAAAGGGGTGATTAATGTTCTAGAACAGCAGCACACACAATGGTTCCATGCCCAAAGCAAATTACATGTATATGATGCAAATGCACTCATCCATCATCACTGCTATTAACATACAGAAACTTATATAAATGCTGATAAAAAAAAAAAAAATAAAAACGAATTAGCATTTTGGAAGGAGGTAGCTATTTAGAATCGTCTAGAGATAAGGGTGTTCCTAGACAAACTCGTAAAAATTCTTCAGTTTCTTCATAACCTTATAAACTTTAATAGGCAAAAAAAAAGAAAGGCTGGTAAAAAGACAACTGTTTAGCTCACTCATAACAAGAGTGATAACAGGAACTAATCAGTTTCACAAACATCAAATAAAACTAAAAATGGCAAAAAAAACAAACAAACAAAAAAAAAAAGTTCTAGGAAAACGATCGCACTAATGGTAATAAAAGTCCCTCCAGTTCATACAAGTTTATTATTTTGCTATAAACAGCATAGTCCAGTGTGTGGTGCTCTTATAATTAATCAAAGGACAGAATAAAAACTTTGCGAAGAAAAACAACAGGCGAGGCAGATGGTGTTGCTCAAATTAGGATTTTTATAATGCCCAAGAAACTACACAAACCTGGCATATATAAAGGAAAAACAACACTGACAACAAATAATAAAAATTTAATAAAATGATCCCATTCTTGACATCAATCTGGACACCTCACAAAAGGAATCTATAGCAAGATGTGCAGATTAGTCCTTAACTTTGTACACAATATTACAGGCAGTGGTAATATATACTATAGCTTTGTTATAGCAGAGCTCTTTAAAGTGTAGAGGGCAAACCCGGACCACAAAAAACACCCTCCAGTCCTTCAACATGCATGTTCAGACTATAATATGGCATTTTACTGAGGCCAAAAAAATGAAAATAAAAAATAAAACACCTCCACAGGTACAAATGTGTCATATCCTATAGTCATTTCCAGTAGTGATCTGCTGTGACTAACAATTTTAAATTAAACTGAATGATGAATCATGTCCTATTTTCATGACTGACCTCTACTGGAATGTGAGTGGAACCAGGCCACATGTAGGACAACTGAAAAATAATATTCAAATATGAATAAAATGTTGCTTCAATACACCTTTAAACTAAATCCTGGCGAGATCAAAAAGCATGACATTTAAAAAACAAAAAAAACAAAACTTTTTACACTTTGTTGTATACCCTGTCTGCTTAGCACAGGAAACCTACATAAAATCAAAAGCTTATTTAGGAGAAAACGTGCACTTTTAAACAACTCTGATTACACACTGCGGGATGCAGAACAAGCAGCCCAAGAGCAATCCCAGATTCATTGTTTCCGTAAGGCAATTAGTACAGTACGTTCTGCATCCATGCCCAAGAGCACGATCACTCAAACGCTACGATAAGCCTTTCACTCAGCATCAGTCACAGAAAAGAGCTCAGAGTCTCCTATGAGTTCAGGTGTTATCCTAAGGCATCTTCTCCCAGGAGATTCACGTCAGTAACTTTAAATTTCTGTGTTCCTTCTTTTTAAACTCTTTCATGCAGAGAGGGGGAAAAAAAAACATTAAAAAAAAAAGAGTAAATACAGGAAGCAATGTCCATGAAGATCGATGAACAGTGAAGCTTCCAGGCGTTGGTGAAAAACACATATGCTCATAGCAGTATTGACTGCCATGTCACACTCTGAAACTCTCTCCTTTCCCGTCAATGTGACGCAGGCGCAGGTAGACGTCAGTGCCGATTCCCTGCATCGACTGGATAGACAGCGAGCCACCCAGATATTCGGCGTACGCTCTTGAGGTGGGCAGACCAAAACCAAACCTAGAGATGAGGAACAGGGAGGTTTAGACATGTAGAAATCAGGTTAGACATGTAGACCTGTGCATAAAACAATGCTGTTTTTATTTATTTATTTATTAATTTTTTTTTTTACTTGAGTGGAACAAGATTTCTGCTTACTCCTCATGAAGATAATTTCTTTATTGTCCAATTCAAACTTTAGATGGAATCGAATATAATATTCAGGTTGGAAATAAACACCAAGTTTTTTTTTTTTTTTTTTAAAAGCGCTTGCCAAAAATAGTTTACACAAGTATGTAAGTTCATGTTGGTTGATTATACGCATGGTAGGAGAGAAACCCACCACTGAGCCACCAATGCCCTAGCTTGAGCTCAACTGTGATGAACCATAAAGCCAAAATATCTAAATGTCAAGGAAACTATAACAAGGTAATTATAATAAATTTTGATGTGACATACTAGGATGAAGAAATGAAAGAACTGCAGTGGTATTACATCATGCAATGGCTGTGTGTGTGGTGAGTCGGTGCTGAGCAAGATGTGTGTGCAGGTGGGTTTTTATTTGCAAATTGTGCTTTAAAATAAATAAATAAATAAATAAATAAAAATAAAGCTCCCAGTAGGGGGCAGTGGTGTACAAAAATACCAAAGCCCATGTAGTAAAACTGGTCTATACTGGATTGGTTTGACCTGAGCCATTCAACCGTTGAGGCAATCATATGACTAGAATGCAACTGTCCTGTAGTTATAAATAGCGCCAGTGAGTATATGCATAAAGAGACCATATGTTAGGCATTATGTATAGTGTATTAAACATTATTCTTCTTCGTGCAGTGGTTTCTATTTAACAGGAAACTGTAGTCCTAAGTGGACGGCCAAATTGAAATCAGATATAAAAAGAAATGAAAAGGATAACAATAAACACCGTCATTTATGACTGCTTGTTTAAACAGGTGTAACGTTAGAACGCTGGTGTAACGCTCGCTCACCCGTGCATGGGGCCTGACTGGGGGCCGCTGTTGGTCATTGTGTTGAAGATGTTGCTCATGCGCGGATCCTGCGTGCTCTGCTCGGCCGTGCTGAAGTGATAGTCCATCACTTTATCAATGATGCTGTGGGGGATGCCTCCGCCCCTATCCGAGATCCTGCACAAGGATTCAGTGAATCAGGGTTACCTCTGGGTCATCTCCTTCACCCGCAATGCAAGACGGGTTCAAACAGAGTAAAGTTTGGGGTTAAATCCTGTGCTGCATGAGGCGAGGAACAGATGGAGATTGTGTTTTGTGTTATGCTTGATCACTGCGGTTTTGAACAAGCAGATAAAGTGCTGACTAGGACATGGTAAGACAAATAGTCCTTGTGTGCCATGGGCAAATTTATCATGTATGCAAACAGATCTTTATTTTCAGCACTCAACACGGCTTGCCGGTGCCTGTGCGCCTCGGGTTAATGGACTTCAGCTTCTCTGCCCTCACATAAGCACTTAAAAAGGTTAGATAACAGCCTCAAAGCTCGAATGTGTTGTGCTGGGTAATCAGGCAGATACATTAGTTTAGATGTGCTGAGCAAAAAAAAAAAAAAAAAAAAATTTTTAAAGAATTTTAAGAAAGAAAATTTTCCACAAAGCGCTTTTACAGCAAACGGAAGTCAGACGTCAAAAGGTACGGTCTGAAGGTTTCAATGTGCTGTCAAGTTCTGTAGGGCCAATTCTTAATAAAACAAAAAAAGGCAGTTTACAGACAGAAAATCCCCAAATGGTTGCTGCACACACTTACCTGATGACAAAGTCGGTATCGTTGTTGGCAATGGTAACCACCACGTCTGGGACATTGTAAGGCGTGTCCAGGTGGCTCTCCATTGTGGCCCTATAAAACCACAAAACACATTTTGCAAGGATTAAATGAAGCATAAACAAGGTCACCCAAGCGTCACAGTTTAACGATGAGGCCAAGAGTTTATTAGGATGTTATACACAACCAAAACAATATTACCATTTATGCCACTTATTGCCAGTAGTTTGGGTACTTGCTGCTGTCCTAGAGGACTTTTCTGATTGCCCCATGTCTGAAGGCCTATCATAGTAGAGCAAATCGGGTTTTTTCACATCTTATGTAATAGACATTTATTAGGACTGGATTTTTAGGATTTTTATTTTACCTGCAAATATGACTAAAGTATATCTGCCTTGCATTGGACGAGTTGCACCTTGCAGTTGTTGAAAGCATAACACTCTGGCCTTTTGGTGCATCAATTATTAAATGGAGAAATATACAGATATGAGAATATTTTTCTCACCTGAAAAAGCTAGAAAGCTTAATGCATTCAGCTGCCGAATTTCACTTTACACCTGTTTTTACTTCACTGCCAAATTGACTATGTAAATACATCACAGCCACACACACAGACCTACGATTACATACGGTACACATGACCCATGTGCACAAAGTGAAGTCACGTGACATGCTAAGCAGACCCTACGCAGAGTATAAAGTGTTAGTAGTGCGTTGTGGCAGGTGGAGTGGAGGTGAACAATTTCCACCCATGTTGTTCCCGCTCATCTGGTAGTACTCATACAAAGCCCTGGATTTGATTGTTTTCCAAAATATATTTTCCATAATAAGTGTGGTGATCCAAAACAGTGTCAGATTTTACTTGCTGAGATTTAAAGATATTTTGATAATTTTGATGACTTGACACCGAAGCAACATAAGAAAAGAGAACAATAAATTCTTGCCTCTGTGGTTTCTGAAAATAATAGGCCATGAAAGCAACAAGGTAAAAGTCCGTCATTGCCACCGTGAATGTCGCACCATGTGTTTTTAATCTAGGTGAACGTAACAGGTCCTTTATCTTCTACATTCAGAATTAAACATCCACTCACTGTAAATGAAAGAATCTGAACATAAAATAAACAAAGGAAAGCATGTCTGAACGAGTACTAAGCATACCAGGTAAACGTCTGTGCAGATGTTTGTGAGACGACCTTTAATCTCATGATTATGCCAAATCATCTCAACCATGAATTGTTTTGGAGTTATTATACACAATGGCCAGGTGCTAAAATGACCTTTGATCTAACTGGAGCTGTACAACTAGGGCAGGATTTGACCTCCGGTAAGGAAAGTTCAGGTCGGGTCACCCTCACCCAAGCGTTTGTAGATAAGATCAAGCGTCACACACCGAATGCCAGGAAAGCATTAGAGTGCTGACTTCTTACCATGTCTGACCAAGCTTTCCGAAATGAAAGCAATGACTGAAGGTGCTGTTCTGGTGGTCTTACTATTAAACTCACTTAACAGTGTGGAACATCGCACAAAACATGACTAAAAATAAATAAATTAATTTTAAAAAAATCAATAAACGCTCCGTCCTAAAAACGTACCCATGGCGGAAAATGTTGGTCATTAAAGAGTGCCGACGCTGGAGACTCCTTGCACCTGAAGAAGAGAGTTCGTCTAGCCATCCTAAATAAATCAACAATGACTCTTGCTTAAACGCTTTTAAATCTCAGGACAGAGTTTTTCCGTTTTGAGATGACAACAACAGTCATGACGTCAGTGGAAGGTTTTAAGAAACTCTGATGCTTGATGTTTTTCGAAAAGTCATGTCCATTTGGGAATATTCATGGCCATACAGCAACACTGATCATGGCGTTACCTCATGGCGTTCTTCAGTAACTCGGGCAGGATGTAGTCCAGGGGGAGAGGAATGAACGGGAAGCGGGCAGCCACGTGACCGTTGATGCGGACGCGTGGGGAATTCCCGTACTGGTGCTCACACAGTCGCCTGAAAGGGTCACAGAGGAGCATTAGGATAAGCAGAAATAAATAGATAGATAAACAAACAAAACACACGTGCCAATTCTGACTGAATAAATACACAAAAACAATGAATGACAACAGAATGTTTATCTTAAACCAGACAAACAGATTTCATATTAAGAACGCTCTATAACTGGTTGCTTCTCATAAATCAAATGTCTAAAGCAGATGCAATAATAACAGTATTATTCAGAATTATTACTATATTAAATCATCAGTTAGAACAGGGTCCAAAAGGTCTGTGCAGAACTGCAGCTCAAAGTTTGTAAACATCAACCATGTATTTAAATCTGATAAAAAAAATTTAAAAAAGAAGAAGAAGAAGAAGGAGGGGGGGGGGGGGGGGGGCCACCATTCCAGAAGGGGCAAATTATAAAACTACTAGGGATATTTAAAATTATTGGGTTAAAAATCCTTTAAAATAAATAAATAAATGAAAGAAAGGAAAAGTAATCATAAGAAAGGACTGATCCTATTCAAGAGTGATTGGCACATCAGGGTGAGAAGGGGAAAAAAACAAAAACAAACATGCACCGATCATGCATAGCGGCCACTGTACAAGCCTCTGGAGGCAGTGTTATGATCTGGGGTTGCTTCAGTTGCTCAGGTCTAGGCTCAGCAACAAAATGAAGTTAGATATGATAACCTGGACATTCAGGTCATCAGCTAACTTCATTTTTCTTACCATTGCTGGGTGAAAGAGTGGCTCTGGGAGCATGAGCAATCATTTTCACACATGAACTGCCCAAAACATTGTGTGCTGTAATCAAATGTGACTGAATGAAATGTTAGTGTGCGACTTGGCCAGGCGATGCACGTATATACATCAACCTTGTTTGCACAATCCTTACTTCACTATTAAACGTAATTGATGAAGTTACTGACTTGTTTTGCAATAACGGATGGCAAAATCTAAGCCTGCCAATTGTGTATTTTTTTTTTCTCAACTCTTGACAACTCTTGACATTTCTTAACATGGCAGTGTGACGGACAGAGAGACAGACAAAAGCGCTATCCACCATCTTCTGCATGTATAAGCTCATTCCTAGCGTCTGCAAAAGGTGACGAGTTATACAGATGATGCATCGGCCATTTTTAATATGGATGAGAAAGCAGTTTATTTAATTTGCTTATGCAGGATGAACAGATTAATTAAAGTAAGTACTCCAGGACAGGATCACATCCAAATTATAGAAGTGATGAAAGACAGAGAATCAAAATTAATGAATTCAAAAAAAAGATCCAGAACATGTTTATGGAGGAGACCGTGATGATTAACCCACATGTTTGCATTTCATGAGCTTGGCTGCTTTATAGCCATATGTGCTGAAAAACTCTAAACATGTCAGGTCATCAGTGGTGAGACGGTCACATTTCTGCATAGCAAAATTAAATCATTCATACAAGTAATTGAGATTAAACATAACGTGTACTCAAAGACATACCGAGTGACGCAGCAGAATTAAATAAAATAAAATGCTGGAACGTAACCATGAAAATGAGTACTGTCATCATGCAACTTAATAAATAACCAGAAGAAAAATTAACAATAAGCATTTTAAAAGAAGTACCAGCTCTCCCTCTTCCAAATGATACAGAACACAAACAACCATGAACCCCATCCTGCCAGGAACAGGAGCAGATAAGGACCATCCAAGCTCTGTTCCTCTTATGGCCATGTTTATGCTCTACTTGTTTTGTTCTGGTCAAGCTTGTGCCATCCTCTAATTGGAAATGTTAAATGATGTGTTACGCAACGGTTTGTTTACCTAAACGAGGTTAGGGGGAAACGAGTCACTGAACAACAAGAAATCGCCAAATACTGAATACGAAACCTACAGTTCCAGTATTTTCTCTTATGCAATGTAGTCTTTACCAGCAGATCCATGCTCTCTGACGTGCTCTAATTTTAGATCAGTGACGACCTGGAATAAACTGTGCAGTTTGTCCTTTCACTTTAAACTCTAGGCTCTGTAAATACAGTCGTGTGCAGGGTAATAAACCAGACGGGCTGATAAGGGTAAAGAGGCAGGCTTACCTTGCAAAGTCCACCCACTTCTCAGTGATCTTTTTAGGAGATAGACGTCTGCACACAATGCCCACGTAGTCAGACTGAACATGGCAAAGGAAGAGTCCAAATAAGAGCTTTGTTAAAAACGGTGCAACAGTTTTCAAAGCAGTTTATTTTGAATTACACACACATCTATACATCCACTCAGAAGTATGTGTTCACGACCTCGGCACTCATTACACAGACATGTCCATGTCTCTGTAAATAATTCTTTAATGCCCAGTTAATTTGATGTTGCAGGACCACGGTCACAATCTCATTACAGGAGTGACACCGTCTTAAGCGTCAAATTATTTGTTTTCTTCCAAGTCAAGCTTGCTTTCTCCATGACTGTGTAACTAAACGATTACAGAGTAAGCAAAAAAAAAAATTCTTTAACGATTAAGCCATGAGCAATATCTACCCCATACCTACAGCAAATATGATAAAATACTAGCCTTGGTTTATAGGAGAGGTCGTTTAAGTCAAATCAAGACTTGGAATAAATTTTCTTGTGAATGAAGACATAAAACCAAACAATGTTCACAGAAGACTTCAAGCACAGTACAGTGACGGGACTCTCAGCCGCAGTATGATGTTTGAATATCGCAATCTGAATGTAAAAAAAAAACAAATAAAAATAAAAAAATATATATTAATAAAAGGTAGCCCACTGAAGTCGTTCCCATGAATGTTCAGCGCATTCAAACGCCTGAGCCTTAAAAATAAACATTCCCTGTACAGGTCTGACCTCGCTCCATGCAATTTCTACAAGTCTCGTCTATTACAGGAGTTCCTGGAAGGCCAGTGTTTCAGACGTAAACAAAGAAGTCCTATTATGGCTCTGGGCTAAGTGCAATAGTGTGGAAGGGATTACATAAAATTTTTTATTTTTTCCCCCCTACACTGGTTGTGCTGTTATTCTACACAATCAAAATCCCTGGTTTGGCTTGAACGCGCCTCTAACAAATGAGACGATGGGCAGTTCTCTGAATCAGTAAAAGTGCAGCTACAAAAGGCTGTTTATATTTAGACGTTACATTTAGGTCATGGACTTAATGTTAAGTGACTGTCTCAGGGGTCATGTTTGGCTCTTGAGGTAATTTAAACATAACCTTCATAGGTTAAGGTAAAAATGGTGGAGAAGTCTAAGCTGAAAAACGAAAGAAACGTACATTTTCTTCATGCAGGGCAAGATGGTGCGTGGCCAGCATGCGAATGCCCAGACGAGAGGTCAGCGTTGTGTCCAGGAAGCTACGAACTAGCATCTCATCCTACGACAAAAAATAAACACACGCATATATAAATTAATAATTAACGCGACACATCTGTCAAAGAGCAGACCGCAATTAAGGGCATGCTCACTCACTTGAATGTGTTTGCGACACTCCCGAAATCCTTCCGCGAGCAGGGTGACCACGTCTTTGTGATCGTCGAGGAGCTGTTGAATAAGCTTGCTGTACCGAGCTTCTGTTTCTTGGTCTTTAATCTGGAAAACAAAGAAAAATAACTAAAACAAGCAAAAAACAAAAAAGGAATCCTTAATTAAACTCTACAAAATGAAACAGAAGGCTCTCATATTCCAACTCTTAGTTTTACACCTTAATATGCCTACCCAAGTTGGGGGGGGGGGGAACAAACCCAGCCTTATCTATGAGCATAGTGGTCCTGGTGTGTAATCTAGAACGGTTTGTTTCTACCACAAAAGAGCCATCTGATAAGATGATGAATACTATGGTGAAGTTGATAAGATTTACTGTAAATCTTTGAGAACGTACTGTCTTGAGGAAATATCATCACAGGGATTCTTCAATCTGCCCTGATGAGGTTTGAAGGTATTTTAGAAGATTTTACGTGCAAGCTTTTAGTTTTTTTTTTTTTTTTTTTTATGTTGTAGCTGCCAGATGGACAAGCAGTTTCAACAGCTACACAAAAAAAAAAAAAGAACAAAATTTAACTTTGCTCCTGGTTGACTTCCGCAAAGCAATTTTTTAAAACATTATTTAAATGTGCATGCATACATGATGCTAGAACTGGAACAAGCTATTTGCTCCAGAGCCCACGGCCGGCTGCACTACACTGGATTTCCTAATCGTACATGAATTCTGAGGTGGTTCTTAAAAAGCTGCCGTAACAAGCTCGGGGACTGGAACTTCTGTCGTGTTTAGACAGATGGAAGACTGTAGAGAAATATTTAAAAAGCTTAGAACATTATAAACAACTTGCTCCCCAACAGCCCCGCCACATTCTGCCCTCATGACATGCATTACGCAACATTGAAAATCCTCCATGACCAAGCACTTAGGACTCTCAGTATTAGGTTCTGCTCTGCCCTTAAAGTTAACCCCATGCTCCTGTCTCTGGCCCACGGTAGGAAATGTAATTATACAGCAGCTAAAAGCAGTCTGGTAAACTTTACTCAACCTTTTATTTTTAACTGTGTGTGAGATAACATCGAGCAGATACTTACTGCTGGAAAATCGCTCAGCACATGATAGGCCCGGATATAAAGCTCGTGCTGTGGGAAGAAGAGACAGAATGAGAAAGGAAAAAAAGAAAAGAAAAGGGGGGGGGGGAGGGGGGGGTCTGTTGGATCCAGATGGCAGAGTTCCAGCAGTGTGCACACGTGGTCAGCGTTCTCTAGGACTTCCAAGAACTCCAGTAAAAGGAAGGACGATGCATTTGGCAGGCAAAAAACTGGAAGCGCATAACCTTCACATGTCTCACATGTGTGTTTACTCGATGTTTGTGTGTTTGTATAATGGACCATGTTCAAATCTTGCTATATAGAATTACACCCATACACTCAGTCTCTAGGCTGTCTTTTCTCTCTCACGTTCCTAGAGTGTCTCACTCGTGTGAGAAGCATGTAATCTAGGTTAGAGTTCACTGTGAGGAGAGACTTTCATTGTTAACACGCTGAGCTTGCACACAAATGTCTGATTGCGCAGATTAAATACTTGCCATTCTAAACAGACAGAAATAAAATGGGACTAGAGACTAAAAAAGCTAAAATCACACATTGAGAATATTTACATCTCGAAATAACGTAAATGATACTAAACCAAACTGCACTAGCTTCCCACTGCATTCATACACCATATGTAATTTGACATTTGAATGTTGTGATGAGTAATATAAAGCTTTCTAAGGCAGCCTCAAAGAAGTGAAAGTAAATTTTACAGGAAGTAAGTATGTGCATATTTAAAGCACTGTGACTTACTTTTGAGTGATCAGGTGACGAGGTAGGTGGAGACGGGGGTAGATGGTCTTAAATCATCAGCATGCGTCAGGTTTTTATGACCGATAACGAGAAAGCAGGACTCATAGTTGTAATGATAAAGGATGCACATTTCTGTCATGTCAATTCGAAGGCTTGGGGCTGATTTCTTTCTTGCACAAACTGTACAGCCAAATAGCTGAAAGACTGAGACACTTATATTTGATGTCCCCTGTGGTTATATATTTACGCCTGTTTGACTGATGCACCCAAAACTTCTGTACGGACTGTGAAGGTGCATGTCAACTACAATACACAAGCATACACGAAAATCAGTATCACTAATAGCAGTTCAACTGGAGTTAAAAACTCACCACTTGCAGGATGGTGGGGTTGCAACCGATAATAAAGGGCAGGCTGCGGAAACCTTTAATGCGATGGGCGATGCGCACGGGCAGCTCTTTATGCAGGTATCTTGCACTGCTCTGCAAAACAGCATGACAAACAGCCATAGTCAGAAATTATGGAGAGTTACGAACAACACATGATCAACAAGAACTTGAAGTTCAAAATAGCTTAGTTACAGGCTGTACTTACCAAGATATGGTTTTCATCCTGAGGCTTGCCTGAGTAGAGTAAGGTGCCAGGTGTGAGTCTGACAGAAGGCTGAGGAAAGAAAAACCGCAGTTGAAAGAAATAAAGCAGTCATAAATATAATAAAAACAACAAGACCATGGTGCTGTTAAATGCTCTATACTGACTCTTCAGAAGCTCTGAGACACGAGTGCTGACTTGTATGACAACCAGTAAATGCAAACAGATTTAAAAAAAAAAAAAAAAAAAAAAAAAAAAAAGATTTTTTTAAGCATTCTTGGAAGGAGTCTCCAGTGTCAGATCTCCAACAGTGAGAGCTTGTTTTCCCGGACACAGAGAGGACTTTGCAACTTCAGGAAGCATCAAGAGAAAATGTTTAGCTATCCTGTATCGAGTGAAAACCAGAAATGTTTAATCAGAATTCCAGAATAAAATGTAATAATATTTATATTTTTTAGACACTTAAGTGACACTGGAATCTGTGCGGGTACGACCATTTAAGACAGCTACAGTCCAAGTGAAAACAGCTTCACAACAGTAACTCTACCTGTAAACTTTCTAAACGAGCAGCATGTTGTTCTGTATTCAATCAAACATTGTAAAACAAACAAGTTCAACACTCTCCAGATTCCGCTGTACTCACTCTGCAGGCACTTTGTGGCGTAATCATAATCAATGCGTGTTATTTTAGAACAAATAGGTATGTCATTTCTTACTCCTATAATACGATAATGAGTAAAAAAAAAAAATTAGCACTCTGGCTGTTGAATTATTTTCAAATAACCTTTAGAAAAGACAAACAGAATTTTTCGACAAAATCCCCTTTATTTTCGATTCATTTTGTGTGTCAACAAGCTTTCGTATTCACTCAAAAGGTGTTTTAGGCTGAGCTGCGAGTCACGATTGCACCGCTGTCTTCACTTCTTCATCAGAAGTGAATCTTCATCCTCGTTGGGCTGCTTTCAGGGGACCAAACAGGTGAAAGTCTGACAGGATGCTTGACCACATCAAAACTAACTTTTTGCTGAATGTTGACAGCGTGGGCAGAAGTGAATCTGGTTCCTTCTTGATGGCTAACATTTGTGTGACCTTCCTTAAACTTTTCTATACGTTCATAAGCACTTTTTCAAAAAAGTCTTTCATAAATAACTTTCAGATACAAGCTTGGACCACCAAAAAAATAAATGAATGAATTTAAAAAACTCATCACTGTACACTGCAATTCTTTCATGCAAAGAACAAGTGGGGCATCCATTTTAGCTCACACGGCAGTTGCAAATAAATTGACGTTTCACATTCACACCTGTACTGCAGTGACTGGAAGACACATTGCGCTGTTAGGACAGTGTGGCCAACAAAAAGGTTTTTTTTATGTAACTGGAGTGCAAATCATTATGAGGTATTTGTTTGGTTTCAAACATGATAAACAAATCTATGTTAGATAAAGACACCTAGTCGGTTCACCTTCATCGTCTATACCACTTATCCTGATACAGGGTCACGGCAGGCCTGGGGCGTGTCACGGGACCCTTAGGGCACGAGGCTGGGTACAGGGTGCCAATCAATCAATCACAGGGCACACACACTATGACCAATTTGGAGACACAAAAGAACCTAATCAGCATGTCTTTGGACTGTGGGAGGAAACCGAAGTACCAGGAGGAAACCCACCAAGCACAGGGAGAACATGCAAACTCCATACACACACACCCAAGGCAGGAATCAAACCTGGAGCCTGGTGGTACAAGGAGACAGCGCCATCCACTAAGCCACCTGATCACAGCCTCATACACAAGTAAAAAAAAAAAAAAGGCAAGTCAGTTGTGGACATATCTAGCTTTCATCTAGTAAATCCAGACATTTTAGCACTGGTACTCTTATGCATAATAATAAATCCTAAAACTATTAAAAACAGCTGAGATGACAATGTCTCTAAAGTGGCATCAGCTTCTGCACGCGCTGTGTATTTCACTGCTGGTATTTGGGACCAAGCCCAGGACTGCTGTCCTTGTCTGACCTCATATTTGTTGACATTAGACCTGACTGAAGTGGTAGACAAATGAAAGCCATGCCGTTTCTATTCTAGGTCGAATCGTCGCCGCGCTAGTGCCCGAACCTAGTTGAGGAGCCGAAACCTTTCAGCAAGCTACTAGTTAAAATAAAAGTTAGCGTTGCTAAGGTGACGCAGCAATTATACGTCACGGTGCACGCGAGCTGTTTTATCTCCTTAGTTAACGGTCACCTTTTCGGCAGACACGTCAATTGCAGACTGGTTGTAGAAAGACGTGACGGTTTTCGACCTCTCTCTAGCCAGCTCGGTGTACGTCGTCATCGAGGACGTCGACCGGAATCTTTGGTGAACGCCGCACTCCACAGCGGGGCTTTTTGTGCTCGATGGGAGCAGCCGAAGCCCGGTCATCCTCACAGCGCCGCCGCGGCCCAACAGCAGCTCTGCCGCACCGCACGCCACTCTCCGCCGCATTTTCCACCGTATCACCGCTCACCGGTTTTTCTACTGATCACACGCAGCCTAGCAGGCCATCTAACCGCGCTGTGTGTGTGCACAAAGGCACGTCCGTCCCAACCGACACGCTCGCGGAGTTTTATATCTCGGCTGCTTGTTTCGACTAAAGGAGCGACCAGTTAGCCAATCAGAAGCTAGAATGGCCGGGAAAGCCACACCCCCTCATAGGCTCGCACTATTGTTGTTCAGAGCCCAAGCAGAAAACACGTGATTAATGCATCCATTTTTATGTCGACATAAAAACTGGTTCTGCTAGGCTTTTAGTTCGTTTCTGAAGTCCTGAAGTCAGAAGTGTGCTGGGCACGTGAAAATCGTCCACCAAAAAAAAAGTTAAGCAGTTTGCCTCACACCTGGTTAAATTCAATCTACCAAAAGTTTTAAGAATGACACAAATATTAATTTTCACAATGTCTGACACAGGACTAATGGTAGAACTCACCTTTTCTTTTCCAAATAAGCTTCCCCCCTCCCCCCCTCATTCCCAAAAAAAGGGATTCGTCAGAGATCAGTCTGTCCCTGATGTTTCTCCTGGAGACGAGTGGCGCTAACATCAGTCCTGTGTCATGCCAACAGTAAAGCATCCTGAGACCATTCATGTGTGGGGTTGCTTCTCAGCCAAGGAATTGGGCTCACTCAGAATTTTGACTAAGAACACAGCCATGAATAAACAATGGTACGAAAACATCCTCCGAGAGCAACTTCTCCCAACCATCCAAGAACAGTTTTATGACAAATAATGCCTTTTCCAGCATGTTAGACCACCTTGCTATAAGTCAAACGTGATAAGTGGCTCTGGGAACGAAACGTCGAAATTTTGGGTCCAACTTGTGGTCAATCCACAAGAGGTTTGTCCACCCAAACTCCAAGCATTGATTATGCAAGAATTGGCTGCCATCAGTCATGATGCGACCCAGCATGCCAGGGCGAATTGCAGAGAACTTGAAAAAGAAGTATTGCAAATATTGACTCTTTGCATAAACTTAATGTAATTGTCAATAAAAGCCTTTGACACTTAGGAAATGCTTGTAATTATATGTCAGTATACCATCTGCCAAAAAGATCTAAAAACACTGAATCAGAAGACCTTATTGAAATTAATATTTGAGCCATTCTCAAAACTTTTGGCCACAGCTGTACTTTGTACTTCTCCCCATTATAATGGAAAATACTAGCACACAAAAAAGTCTGTTTATATACAAACCCATATTCCAAATCAGTATTCCAAATACAAGGGCTGTACTAAAAGTAATAACCTAACCTCGTGCCCTGGAGTCTATCCAGACATGAATGAAACACGTTCTTCTCGTTGACTCCCCTACCAACTTTGTCACATTCTCTGGCATCTGGATAAGCATTCTGTTATCTTCCTCAGCGATTAACCTGGTCATTTGTTTTACATCTGATAACCAAATGAAACACCTCTGCAAAACTTAAGAACCTAACCAGGCTATGTCCCACTTTGAGTTTTGCAGACTGAGAGGAGTAGAAAAACTTATCCATGCCGTTATCTCCTCGAGGCTGGACCAGTGTAATGCACTCTTTATTAGGATCTCTGGCAACAGTCTTCTGAAACTCAAATATGTTCAAAATCGTGCTGCTAGAATCCTGCTGAGAGCAAGGAAATTTCATCACATCTTTCACCTGTTCGGCAATCTTTTCACTGTCTCCTGTTTCTTACATGATAGACTAAATAAAATTCTGCGCCTGATCCACCAATGCATCCATGGGACTGCCCCTAGATCTGAAAGAACTACATTCTTCACTAAATTCCAACCGCAATCGGCGAGCCCACAACTGGCTCCTTTATCACCCAAGGACCAAACTTTGTACAAAGAGAGACAGAACCTTCTGTTCTGCTACTCCTCGTCTGGAATTTCCTCCTAGATCATTTCCGCTCCCCATAGTCCCCATCTGCTTTTAAATCAGGCTTAAAAAAATTACCTGTTTTTTATTTTTTCATTTAAATTTCATGTTTATCTTTTTACATAAGCACTTTGAGATGTCATGAACAGTGCTATAGAAATAAAATGTATTATTATTATTATTAGTAGTAGTAGTAGTATTAATGCAGACGTGAGCAGAGGCCGTCACCTTGCACCTTCAGTGTTGAGGTTGATTCCCTTTTCGGGTCTGTGTGCATGCATGTTCTCTACATGCTTGATAGGTTTCCTCCTACAGTCCAAAGACATGTAGAGTAGGCCAAGTTGTGTGTGCGCCCTCTGATGGATAGGTACCATGGCCAGAGTGAACCCCGGTTTGTGCCCTAAGTCTACAGGGATTGGCTCCAGGACCTTCGCCGCTCATCCGAAAGGCTTTTCGCTTTCAATGAATGTTCTGAGAACTAATTAAATGTATTGAATCAGAGGTCAGATGTTTTCAAGACATTCATCCACATCCAGCTGCCAATGAACAACACCTTTGGGAAAACCATGATCTGGATGACTAGGAAACTTCACAGATATTTAAAAGTTCACTTGCCAACATGTGCTTCTAGAAATTTCACCACATCTACAGCAAATCTGACTCGTGGCACGCTCTCGGTAGACTACAGTATACTGAACATGTGGTCTGCATCGCAGTAGTAAAATAACCATTGAAAAAAAAGTTCCTAATACAATTCAAGTATTATTTAATCGTAAGTTTGAGAGCTTGATCTAATTGTTCAGGTTCTAAACAAAAAGTTCTCAGGCCTGTGACTATAAAACTATTATATAATATGGAGTAAAGATGATCATATCGCATATCAGGTTGTCATCACCGACAAAATGACAGTAACAGTATGTATAGATTTGTACATGTGTGAGAGATAACTGTATAATGTTTTATCTATATATGTTTTATAGTCTCTCATATTAACACACACACACACACACACACACACACACACACACACACGCGTGTAACATATTTCTTTTAGTTCCTAGAAGGAAAACAGAATTCACCATCATCACATATGTATATGTACAGTGGTTAAAAAACAAAACAGTATTTCAAATAAAAACATAAAAAGCTCAATAAAAAAAAAATGAACTAATTAAATTCTCAAAACAAAGCCTAGGATAAACCTCTATTGTCTCTGTTGAGCTGGTGACATATTAGCACTCCGTCTGTTGTTAAGTCTCATCAATGCTCAATATTTGTGTATAACCTAATCCACGTTGTGTGCGCAGGTACTGCAGTGATTCTTGAGCAGACGATTCTATGGCTCTTAAAGTCTGAAACATGAAATCAGATCACTTCATGGCACGGATGCTCGTTTCCAAACCACCACCATGTTCTTGTCACTAAGGGCAACCAAATAACGAAGCTCGGGATCCATGGCAACGTTGTTTATGGACGGCCCCTCGACTGGGCCTGTTCCTCTTCGCACCGGAGACGGCCACTCTAGAACCTGAAATGACATCACGACATGGGTTTTAGACCTCAAGGTGCTTGCAGTTCATTAATGCAACGACGTGAGCTCTTGGTCAGTACTTAATCAAAGTAGTGTGTATGTTAAGAATGTTATAAATCACAGATGGGGAAAAGGGTAATGTATCATAATTCTTGTGTGTGATGTGCAATTCATGCATCATTAAAAATTGATATACAGTATAATGTTGCTGCATAATGTGTTCTCCAGCACATCTCAAATATTCTCAGTCGGGTTAAGGTCTGGACTCTGTGGTGGCCAATCCACATGGGGAAATGCTGCCTCATGCTCCCTGAATCACCCTTTCACAATCTGAGCCTGATGAATCCTGGCATCGTCATCTTGGAATATATCCGTGCCAGCAGGAAAGAAAATAAAATGCATTTATGGAAAAACCTGCTCATTCAGTATATCCAGGTCACAGCTGACCGCATTTATATGGGCACATTGACCTAACCAACTGAACCAACCCCAGACCACAACACATACACTAGGCATGGTGGGTACAGGGTAAATCTAGACTCGTCAAATCACATGACCTTTTTTCCACCAAAGCTCAAAACTTGGTCTTAATTTCTTTCTACTGCCTGACAATCATAACCATGAGTTCTAGTATTGTTTTTTTAATCACTTGATTTGACTAAGTGTTTAAATGATCTCCCACCAAGCTCATTCGGGATGTTTTTCCCGACCACATTTCTTCCTTGAAGATGATGGTTCACTATTCTCCTTCCATTTTCTCATAATGCATTTTATAGTTCTTAATAGCCTATTCTGGGGACACTGTGCATGAGGCAGGACACTCAATCACACCTAGGCTGCATAAACACTTATTTTTAGGAAGTAGTAATAAAAAAAGAAAAAGAAAGGGAAAGGGAAACCAAACGGCTGGAAACCAAAGCCAAACCAGGAACTATGAAGCTGTGATTCCGCAAAGCAACGCTACATCAGACACACTATTTGAGTAGTCCAAGTCTGATTTGGTCACTGAAGCAAATTGAATGTTGCCAACTGGCACACTAGCTTGTTATTCCCTTATGGGTTAATTGGCGAGGCTTAAAAACACGACTGTCGATTCTATTACATAAGTAGCAACAGTTGTGCCATACAGTTGTGTAATCTGTGCCCGGAATTAAGAATAAGCAATATCATCATCACATCACATGACAGTGTTCGAAAAATAGACGCCTGTGCTGGATTATTCCCTTTTCATTAAATCTCGTCCATAACTGTGACTCTCCATTAAATAATAGCTCGAGGAACAATTCGTACCTCCGTCGCAGGAATCGCTTTTCCACTCTTGAAGTTGGCCTTCGCGAGGTCTGTGATGTGATACGTCCACAGTCGGCCTCTCTCATCTCCGCACACGACGTAGCCGAAGCCTGTAAAGAGGCGAACAAAGCTCTTCAGACATACGCAGACATTTGATTGATGGAAGTGGCCAGTATGGAAAGAGACAAGAAATTATAAAGCGGGCCATCAAACCAGTGGAAAATTCTGGGATCAATAAAGTACCTAGCCATCTAAAAATCAGATATAAATTATATATTTAAACAATAATGTGCCCTTAATAATATATGTATACATCAATGAGGATGAAAATGCTGTGATGAGTGATGCTGACCGGGGCAGGTGTTCAGAGAGAGGTACGGGATGTCGGTGTTGGTCCACTGCAGTTCAGCCAGGATCACAGCAGACACCTCCTTCTTTCTCCCCTGGCGCAACGCCATGGTTCCACCCCAGCTCCACAAGTAAATAGAGCCCTGCATGTGGCTCTTAGATGCTGAGATGGAGACAGAACAGGACACAGTGTGGATATATTTAAATATCTATATACACACACATACACGACTATAAACATAGATCTCGACCCCCTGGAGACTCACCTACTACATCTTCTGTAAGGAAGCTGAGTCCATCAATAGTGCGGTAATTACTGTCCTTATTACTCTTCTTGTACACTGGAAACACGATCTCCATCTCCTCCGCCCTGACGGAACGACACACGATTGATAAGACGCCTCATGTAAAAATGCTCTACTGTACAGTATATTAACATGTCTGGGGAAGAACACGCACACACACTTCTGGGTGTTTGAACATTTGATGCATTAACAAAGATCTGACCTCAATACTTACTTTTATATTATTTACATAAAATAGACTATATGTACTGTATGAACGTGTGTGTTTTTAAACAAGCACCTCTTCTGCGTGTTCTTGCTGAGCTGGATGTCGAAGCTGTAAAGGCCGTCGTCGCAGCCCGAGATGAGTTGCGTTTCCAGGGATCGGGGTGGCAGGCAGAGGTGCAGTGGAGTGGAGCAGGTCTCCATTACTAGCAACTGACTGGGAGAACAAGAACTGCCAACGTTTACATTTGCGCACACACAGAAAGAAAAAAAAAGACTGAATACATTCACTAGTTGTGACATTAAAACATGAAAGCCACAATAACAAACCTGGTTTTGAAGTTGTAGTCCCGGTCCAGCCCGCCGATGTCCCACATGATGATCTTGTTATCGTATGCGCCCGCTAGAAGCAGCAATCAATCAATCAAATCGTTTCTTACAGTAGCTAATCTCCCCGGTCTATATAAAGCAAAGTTCTTGTAATAAGACGTTATATGGCATAACAATGCATCCATAGCACTTAGATGAAACAACTGAGACAATTTTTTTTTCTTCGATATGGGTTTAAACTCATGACCTGATGAAACGGATATATTTTTTTAATCTAACACAACGCAACTTCTCGTTATGGTCCATCAGGAGCGCGGACGAATGCTGAATCTGTTCAGAATAGATCTTGATGTCTTGATGTGCACTTACAGAACAGGAAGCTGGTCTGGCTCGGACTGAAGCGTAGCACGGATATGGCCCGCCGGCTGGCACGGAACTCGCCGTATGCCAGGTTGGCTCTGGGGTGGATGAGCTTCACCATGCCCCTCTTCCCTCCAGCGGCGAGGATGCTGCAGGTTCGAGCGCTGCCACCCTCACGCACCATCGACACCGTGGTCCAGGCCAGTGTAAAGAACTCCTAATGGAGAAATAATATTTTCATGCATAATGTGCAATGACATTATTCCAACACTTATGGCTAGGGATTTTGAAATGAGAACTATTTTGTAAAAGGGATGCAGCGATACCCTAGGAATGGGCACAGGAAGTGTGCCTTCCCATTTTTGCATTTCAGTTTAGCTTGTGTTTGGTGTTTTTTTTCCCTACATAGGGGATTCTTAGCAGTTTTTGAGAGACACCTAGTGGTAAGAAATGGTACTACAGGAATAATTGGTTTCCCACCTCACTGGGGACTTTGTATTTCTTCAGCACATGGCCAGACTCACAGTCTATCACACACACCGTCTCCCCTCCACAAGTGGCCACTGATTGTGCCCAAGCACCTGCATAAAAACACAAAAAACATAAATACATTAAGGTGGCACAAATAAAAGTAAAAAAAAAAAAAGGTCAAAGGTCAATAAAAGGTCATTCAAACATTTCCATCCTTTTTCATATTTTACTTCATTTACATGTTTTTTTTTTAATGTCAGAATAAAATTGTTGTTAGAACTGAATTGTTCAGGCTGCATTCAAATTAAAGATACTCACTGCTTTTGTCATGTGTGGGCTCGAAGGCGCAGGCCCACAGCTGGGTGCTGAAATCCTCCTCACTGTCGTGTTTACTGTGGCACTGCAGGACGTGAAGAGGCTGCAGACTGGCCGGCTCCTGCATGGAGACACTCGACGATGAAGTAATGGCTTTCTGATGAGCCGTTAACAATACACAAAACTCGTGAGAGCGGGAGACGGTGGCCATCCACCAAGTGAGAGGAAGGGCTTGTAGCAATACATTTTCATAGTACCATCTAGGCTTGTGCATGGTACCAGTTATATAAATGTGTAAAGAATAAAAAAAAAAAAAGGAATAAGAAATAACAGTGTGATGTGCCCACAAGCTCAGAGTCACATACATACCTTTGGCACTTGGTGTTTAGTCTCTGCTTCATTTTCTTTCTTGGTGGAACCGCATGCTTTAGGAGTCATGAGCTGATTTTTGAGATTTTTCTTCGCTCCCTTTGCAGTGGGCGTCACGGCGACCAGTGCCGTTGTCGTTTTCTTCGGGGTGTTTTGCAGACGACTTGATTTCCTCAGACTGGCCTCGGGTGTGTTCATTTTCACACACCTTGGGCTCGATGCACTCGTATCAGATTTCTGTGGAGTCCCTGGGAGCCGGGAGGATTTCTTTGGACTTGGCTCGACTGAAGCGGCGCAGGATAACCGGCTTGATTTGCGTGGACTGGATTCCGGCGTGGCTGCTTGGTCCACCGTCTTTCTCTTTCGGGGGGTTCCATCCTCACCGTTTGCTTTGGAATCATTAATTTTTCTCTTGGAAGGAGTCTGAAAACAGGTATTGTTTCATAAAAGGTATAAATTACACCCTAAAACATATTTCATTACTGTTGTACAATTGAATTGCAACAGGCCTACCCCACACTCTTTGACAGGAGTCTCTGGTGTAATGTCTCCAGTCTCCTCCTGGTCCGGATCAGTGAGTGATCTGAGATATTCTTTCGCAATCATTTCAACCTGGACCACAGAATTCAAATTTAATTGCAGGAACATGATTGATGCATAACAAGCCAAAGAAATGTCATGTTTCGAGCACACACCCTCCATTTAGTGTAGTCGTTTAAAGAACTGGGGCCATATTTGACTTGAAAGCACGCCGCGTTGACAAATTTCTTCTCAAGCTCGATCAAGTTTTGTGAAGTTAGTGGATCAGGGAGAGTGAAGCTCTTCTCCCACACCCCAATTACCTGTAGAAAAAAAAACATGCAGTAAAAAAAGCAAAAAAAAAAAAAGCTATTTCCTAATTACACAGACAAAATAAACCCCTCCAAACTCACCCGCTTTCTAAGAATCTCACTGTTCACGTAGCGAATGTGATTAGCCGTCGCACCGATGTCCTTCCCATTCAGGATCTTCAGTTTGTGCAAGAGGAACATCACTTTGTGTTCATCGCTGACCTACAGAAGTCAAAATAAAATATATAAAATAAAAACCCACAATAACAAAGTGATGACCTTAAACTGCAAATCAACAGTTTGTGTCTTACAGTGAGATACAAATTGTCATCCAGACGCAACTCCTCCAGGCCAGACAGGGTCTCCAGCGAGGTCACCTCCTCCATGTCGTTGTTGGAAAAGTTCAAAAGCCGAAGATGAGGAAGGGAAAGTCCTGACGGGAGCTTCTGCAGCATGTTCCCAGAAAGATCTAACTCCTCTAGTGAAGAGAGCTTATTCAACAAGGCCACCGGGAGATCCTGAGTCTTTAATCCCATACGAGAGAGACTTAAAAAGAAAAAAAAGAAGAAGAAGAAAAAGGAATGTTACACATAGTAAACCATTAACGGATTGTGAAAACAACGTAGGGTATTGCATTTATATAATCATATGTTAATGTGCGAAATCAAATTAACATGCCTTGTATTAATATAAACCAAACACATATAAAAGGAGGCCTTGTAGACTTTTTCTAAAAGCACAAAACTCAGTACATATCAATCAACACAAATGTATATTTCACTACACGCACGTACAGAAGCACACACAGCGTATACTCGGATATACATCATAAGATCACAGCTATTAAATGACTTACTTTATGCTTTTGATTTTCTCCAGTTTGTTTTCTTTAGGTGATCCTTTCTCCAGCAGGATTCTCTCTGTAATCTTCGCCATGGTGCTGTGGGAAAGAGGGACAACACAGTAATGTGGACTGTTGCTAGTTTTGTCCAGCTTAAATAGCTCCAGAGTTTCAGGTTAATGCTCCAGCTATTGTCTGAGTGGCCAGGTTTCAGAGCATTCTGCATGAAAATAGACAGAATGTGACTTAAGTGGCCACTTTACACCTAGTGAGTCAGGTGATTCAGCGAGCCAAGTGATTCAGTGAATCAGGTGATTCAGTAAGTCAGGTCATTCAGCTAGCCAAGTGATTCAGCGAGCCAAGTGATTCAGTGATTCAGGTGATTCAGTAAGTCAGGTGATTCAGTGAGCCAAGTGATTCAGTGGTTCACCGGAACTGCTGGAAAGCTCAACGCTCATCACTATTACAATAGTATAAAAAAAAAATAAAAAAAAACGCAGCTGCATCAAAGTCACTACAACCTACCCCCAAATTAAGGAAGTAAAAGATTAGGGATTTATTCCTTTGTTTACTTGTTAAATACAATAAATTCGAAGCACCAGCAACGCTCGTGAGTCGATCGATACGAAACATTAACCTATCATTTAACAACTGTCAAATTAAACAGTAAATATTGTCCGTTGTACAAAGACTATGGTGCTGCATCACCACAAATATATACCGGTCCAAGCACAATAAGACATACATTACTTACACGTGTACACCCGGGTTCAACTTCGTTTACTTCGTGTTTTCCCGGGAAAACGCACCGTGAACTATGACCAGAGTGACGTCACCGCGCTCGCATGTGGAGCCTCGTGTCCGCCATGTTGAGTGTGGCAAACCTCACGTCTTTCCGTATTTTACATTTCATTCTGCGAATTAACTGCCTGAATAAAGTAAATGTGAAGTAAATAGAAGTTAAAATGAAATAACCACGAGCAAAAACAAAGTAAATATCAGTAAATAAAATGTTTCATAGTTATATGATGTAAATATAAGTACAAATTAAGTAAACATCAGGCCGGTCCATGGTAACACAAAGTAGACAAAGTAGGAAATTGAAGTAAATGAAAGCAAATGTTAGTTAATATAAATATGAACAAGATACAGTGAAACCTTAAGAATGACATTTTTATTACAAATTAGCATCGGCATATGAAGCATTTTTGACAAAGGCTAAGTGAGGTTTAAAGTCTATTCATTTCATATTTTACTGAATTCTCTTGTCTTTTCTAAATGTTTTGATTGTTTTTATACGAAAAAATATTATTATAATATTGGCAAGTGGTAATATTTTTGGATGACTGGAACAGATTATCTACATTTACATAATTGATTTGCAATCCGAATTTTCACCTTAAGTTCATTCATTATCTTTATCACTTTTCCCTGTAGAGGGCCACTCAGGGCACACAAGGCAGTGGATGGAGTGCCAACCACGAAAACACTTAATCACACACTATATGTACTTTGATGAGGCCAATCTGTGTATGTCTTTGAACTGTTGAAAGAAACCGGAGTATCTGAAAAAAGGCCACAAAGCAGAGAGAATTTACAAACTCCATGCACACAGACGCTGGAAGTGAGATTTAAACCCCGAACATTCATATTGTACTCAATGTGCACTCCACTGTGTATCAACTATCCTGAGAATTCACCATTATGTGTATTTGTTGCCTTGCATGCATCTCACTTTGTTGGCTCCATGGTAGGCGTCTCACCTTTCATGCTAAGTTCGATTCTCAGCCAATGCCCAAACGTCGACACTGGATTCAGGGCTTTCTTAGTAGCAATCCCAAGCGCAGCTTGAACCAGAGGATTACATCAGGAAGGACATCTGCTGTAAATCCCATACCAAAGTTGTCTTGTAGTGGATCAGATGGTCTGCTGTGCTGCTCCCCATTGATATGTACACGCTTCTGGTAATCTTGTGATACATGCTTTTTAACTGTTATATGTCGCCATAAAAAAACTAAATTTCTACCTGCTACAGTATATAGTGGAATGACAATAAAAACACTTTTTTTTAAATTAATTTTGGTAAGATAATGGTACTTATTATCTACACTGATTGCCCATACTGAAATATTTTGTACAATAAAACAGTGTTTAAACTAGATTATATATTCCATGTTCAGTACTGAAAAATGGGAGGTAAAGAGAAGTGAAGGCAAGTAATGAAGGACAAAAAGGAAATACGGTAGTCATCTTGCAACCACAGCACATTCTCCCTGACTAACTGATATACTTTACTGATTTAAAAACCAGAATGATGATCCTTTAAGGAAGGCAAATTGAGAAAGACCACACCCATGTGAATTACCCAAAAAAGATAAAGGGAGATAAAATTTTTGTGTTTAACTACAATTGGAAAATTAAATAAAAAGGTTAGATGTTAAATTATATTAGCTAAATTATGCATGTGGTTGTGCTTTTTAAGCCTTATTTAAA
This sequence comes from Clarias macrocephalus, assembly GCA_011419295.1. Classification (NCBI taxonomy): domain Eukaryota; kingdom Metazoa; phylum Chordata; class Actinopteri; order Siluriformes; family Clariidae; genus Clarias; species Clarias macrocephalus. The sequence goes on along the minus strand of JAAGKR010000630.1, from coordinate 56,221 downwards.
CCCTTTATAATCATATTTTAGTAAATGGGTAGATGAACTTTTTTTTTTTTTGCTTTTCTTTAGTGATGCAATGAAAGGCAGTTTTATTAAAATTTATTATAACAGCATAAAAAAACATGGCCACAGAGTAGGTTATGAGAAAATATTTGTTGAATGAAACTCATGATTCTCACTCCTGTATTGATTTCTTAAATGTGGTATTCATGTCTTTGGAAAAGCTGCTCGACATGAACTGAATCGGTGTATTTAGTCGCCAGCTTTGAAAATGCTTTTTGATGGTTAACATTTTTACACAAATGTTAAGCAATGAACTCCTTGGATGAAAATTAGGCTGAGCCCCGAGCCACAAATGTGACGCTGTCTGCAGTTCTTCATCAAAAGTGAATCTTCGTCCTCATAGGGCTGCTTTCAGGGGAACAAACTGGTAAAAGTCCAAAAGAGCACGATTAAGACTTTAAGGGGATGCTTTACCACCTCAAAGCAAGTGTCAAAAGTGTGGGCACAAGTGTGCAGACGTGCATTGTCATGCAAAATCACAACACCCTTTGCTCTAGCAGTTTAGTCTTCACCTATTCAATAAGCGTCTTTTAACCTTTTCTTGGTTGGCGATTGAGGATGTGTCCGCTCTGCCGTTTACTCTCAGGCTCATAGTGATGAATCCGCGTCTAGTCACCTAGAAGTTCTCTAGCCATTCATATACTCTTTTTCCATACAGCGCACAAACTCTTCAATAAATTACATCATCTAATATTATCCTTTCCCACTGTCTTATTATCCAACATTCAGGTATACTGAATAAAAGTCAATACACTAATGAAGCCTCTACACAACTGTCCATGATAAAAGCATTTTTACACAGGAACGCCGTTAAAGCTTGACGCTATACCCAGCAGCTCTGATCCCAGCTTCTCCTGCTCGCCACCATGCAGGAACTCAGTGTTCAGTTCTCTGAAGTTACTGCACACCCTCCTGCTGCGTATGTGCTCCCTGTAAATGGCGTGTTTCCACCGGTGGCGTGCCTCGCCGTACATTACGAATAAAGACCTCCGAGGCAGATTTACAGCCACCCTGACCTCACCTCGGTCCATGTCCCCCCAGCCCTGGTCTAAACTCATGGTGATCACAGTGTCAGAGAGCAGATTAAGGATAACCAGGCGCTCCCCCCACAGCCAGCTGTCGTCCAGGTGTGGGTCGATGGCAGAGCCGCGCTCGGGGCTGTACTCCAGGTTGCACTGCTCCACCGGGTGGAAATCGGCCAGCAGAGGCTCTTTGGCCATTCTGTCCACTAGCTTTTGGCTGATTGCAGGGAGGCCACTGAAACCTCCAAGGCGAACACGCTGTTTTTTAAAGTTTACCTTTGGTCCAAAGTCCTAAAAGAAAAAAACTTGTGTTAAGCATAACTATTCCATGTGAAGGCAGAAAGATTTTCATTAATATTTATAGAAACCTACATTATCATCATCACATTATCATAATTTTGTCTGAAACTGATGACTAATCCGGCTAACTTTGGCTTTCTAAAAGAAAAGAAGCCATACATAAAATGTGAAGGAGACTAAAAACGGTTTATTGGCTAAATATTACTGGAATAAAAGTTCTGAGATTTGTGTAAAAAAAGAGGAAATCTTTCATATAAAACTTCACAGAATATCTGACGGGATTTCTCAGGCTCCCCAAAGATAAAAGATATGAGGTCACCATTTTAAAAAAAGCTAAATGATTGAGCTGCATCAAGCAAAGAAAAACAACTAAGGAGATTCAAAATGACAGAAACTGGGTTCAGAACCCTTCAACACATCAAAACCTGGAAGGATAGTGCTGAACCGTCAACTTTGTGTAAGAAGAAAATACAAATCAACAATAAAACCATAGCTATGTTTAATAGTGAAAGTAAGATAATTTCCATGTAATGAGAACTCTCAGGATTGGGAGTAAATAGTTGTCAGTAAGCAACTTGTTAGTGAAACTAATCAGAAAAAAATGCTATATTTGGCTTGGTAGCACAAACATTGGACTTTGGAGGAATAGAAAAAGATCATGAGGTCTGATGTGTCCAGACCGACCCTATTCAAGAGCGATAGCCACGTCATGGTAAGAAGTGCATACAGCGATGTACCCATCATGCATAGTGGTGTACGAGCATCTAGACGCAGTGTTATGATCTGGGCTAAGCAACAATATACAGCAATAAAATTTAGTCCGCTGACAACCTGAATGTACTGAATAACCAAGTTATCACTATATCTATAGAGATTTTTTTTCTTCCCTGATTGCATGAGGTATATTCCATGATGTGAAAGAGTGTTGAGGAATAATTTTTACACATGAACTGTCCACCATATTGTGTCCTGTAATCAAAGCTAAAAGTGACTGAATTAATTTTTTTTTTCCGGCCAGGCAGTGTACATGGAGTTATACCCTTTTGGAAAAAGTACCTGTTTGCGGCGACCAGACTGAGATTCTCTCCAGACATCTTGGTCCATTTTTGTAACCAGCTCTCTTTCTTCATCTTCAGAGACAAAATCTTCCCACAGGAACACACCAGGAAATGAAAAAGCCTCAAAAGTATCACCATTAACCGGCACTGCTAATTCTGACTTTGGATCATAGATGAAATCGTAATGCACCTGGAATAGAGAATGTAAACACATTGTTAAAATCCCAACAGAAAATACAGACATGATATATATTTAGCTACAGACTATAAAAACGAGCAAAATACGATTTATTTGACAACAAACAACGCACCACCACATAGCAGTTGAAATGCATTACAGTACAAGAATTCCTTTCCAATATGGCGGACGCTTTGACGTATATGAGTACCTACATGGGCTTTAGAGTGACTATAAAGTCACACTCAAAGTATTTTAATACACGGGTATCCAACTTACCGGGTCTTTCTTGTTCAGCAGCTGTCGCTTGTCATTATTTGCTTCACATATCAGGCAAGTTCGGATGCCTTTACACCCACAGATAGCCGTCTGCTGCTTGGCAGCCATCAAGCTTTGATCCTGTGCAACTGGTTAATGTGTCCCTCCACAACATCAACAACTAAAAGAGTTCCGTGTTTCCAACTAGAAATGTGTGCAAATCTCCCTCTAAATGTGGTTGGTTTTTCGGCTGCTCCCACGAGGGGTCGCCACAGCGATAAACTGTATAAAACAGCAATTCAATAAGCAGCCCTGGGTTACCCTCTATTTCTTTATATCGCTCCCAACCAGTTTCATAAAATGTTTGACCAATTTTTAAAACCTGTTCCCACAAAAAAATGATTTACTTCTTCCATTCCTGCTCGTTCTCAGAGAGACTTTGACTGATCCTGCCCAGCTTTCTATTAATTTGCCTAAGTTGAAATTTTTGTTGACCAAATTTACAATTATATTTAATTTAGCATTTGGTTATCCAGAGGAACTTACTTTTCATTTAATATGATACTTCTGAGCAGTTGAGGGTCAAGAGGCTTGCTCGAGAATGATACTGGGTTTGAACCTGAGACTTTCCAATCATTGCCTTAACCACTGAACTACTCCTGACTGCTTTCATAGAAAGTTTGACCAAACCACCTGCTCCTGTAACACAATTTTTCATTTACTCACTCATTGTCTATACCGCTTTAATCCCGCATACAGAGTTGCAGGGGGGGCTGGAGTCTATCCCAGAAGACATGGGGCCAGATTCGGGGTACATACTGGAAGGGGTGCCATTCCATCACAGGGCAAAAATATAAACACACCCGGTCACATGCTCATTCACACACTATAGGCAAATTGGGAACATGAATTAGCCTAATCTGCATCTCTTTGGACCATGGGAGGAAACCAGAGCACCCAGGGGAAACCCATCATGAAAACATGACAAGCTCTCCCATTTAATATTAAAAAGATGAAGTGCGTCAAACATGCGCCTTTGTTTATAAGTGTGAAAATGCCTGCGTGTCTTACTTTAACTTTTTGGTTGTGTTCTGCAGATCCTGACACACACACACACACACACACACACACACACACACACACACACACACACACACTTTTTCCTTATACAAACACTGACTGAACAATCCAGGTATGAAATTTACATTTATTCAAGATAACACAATTGATTTAGTTGCAAAAAAAGAGTATGCAAATACCAGACACATTTGGCAACAACAACAACAACAAAAAAAAGACAAAAAAAGGAATCACTATAGTATCACAATACAGAGGGTTTAAATTGAGTTAACACAATAATATTCAATCTGCACACGAGCTCACATATAGCTTCAACAGTCTTTGAGATTTGGATTGAAATCTTCACCATGGGAAGACCAGCACTGAAAAACACACACCATAATCTTATAGACAAGCTATGAGGCTGCAGTAGTCCCCCGTGGACGTCCGTAGTTAGACACAGCTGTATCCTTTATTCAATTCCTTCCTGCTTGTCTTTAATGGCAACCTAAAGCAGTAGAAAAAATTGATTATTGTCCTGAAAAAAATCTCTCAAATCACATTTCCATTCTAACAATGTACACTACCAGTCAAAAGTTTAGACACACATTCTCCTACAGTTAATTAATTTCAATTTTATTTTAGTCTGTCCAAAGTAGCTACATTGAGCTTTGATGACACTCGTTGCATTCTCTTATCAGATTCACGAGGTAGTGACCTGGAACGGTTTTCAATTCACATGTGTGCCTTGTCAAGAGTTTATTTGTGACATTTCTTGCCTTCTTAAATGTGCTTTAAAGCATCATTTGTCTTGTGCAAAGAAAGTGGAATCAATAAGCCCCATCAGTGCTATGCAGTTAAGTAAAGAGAAAAGACAGTCCATCATTACTTTAAGTTGGTCAATCTGAAAAATCTTAAGAACTTTGAATGTATGACGGCAAAACCATCAAACATTATGATGAAACTGGCTCTCATGAGGACCGTGCCAGGAAACGAAGACCAAAATCTATTTTTCCTGCAGATGATACGTTTATTAGAATAATCAACCTCAGATTAGAGCCCACATAAATGCTTCTCAGCATTCAAGTGACACACTTTTCAATACCCAACGTTCACAGAAGCCTGCGGGAGTCATACCTTCATGGCAAACTGTGGCAAAAAAGCAATACTTTGAAAGAAAAACAAGCAGAAGAGACTTACTTGGGCCAAGAAACAAGAAATAGTCATTACAGTAAATCAATGGAAACTATCCTTTCCTGATGAGCCCAAATTTGAGATTTTTGATTCTAACCGCTGTGTCTTTGTAAGACGTAGAGAGGGTGAACAGATGGTTCGTGAATCTGTGATTCCCACTGTGAAGCTTTGAGGACGAGGTGTGATGGTACTTTGCTGGTGACACAATTGGTGACTTATGTAAAATTGAGGGCGCTCGTTAAGAGCATGGTTACCACAGCATTTTGCAGGGACATGCCATGCCACATTGTTAACACATACTACACTATTCTATATTTGATCTGTCATAATTTCAGTGCCTTCAATATTAATATACAATGTTTCAAACAAACTAAAATAAAGAAAAAACACTAAATAAGAAGGCATGTCAGAATTTTTGACTGTAAAAATGGTTGTACTGTAATAATTTTAACCACAGTGAGTAACAATAAAACAAACCATGTGGTACAATTTTTTCAACTGTACTAACACTCACCCTAAACCTCTCCTCCAGCAGGGACAGCTCGCTGATCAGATCAGTGATGGCGTTCGTGAAGGCTTCTTGAGGACTGTAGTCTGGCGTTGTCTGGACCCGGATCACGATTTTGTGCTCCAGTGGATGGGGAACCTTGTACCCAGCAAACAGCACCTGAGGGTCCTTCAGGAGCTGTCTGTTGTAAAACAGGACATGGAGGGGTTTAAAGACATGGAAATTAGGAACCTTAAGCATGACTACGATGAAGCATTGATCTGTTGAGATTCCTTACGATCTGATGATGTTTCCCAGCGTGTGGTCTTCTTTATTCAGTGTGAATAAACAGGCATTTGGCACTTTGGTGTCCTTTGTTATTGTAATTCTGCAATGATAATCAGTGGTTACTACATACAAGAACCACTAACAGAAACCACAACCATATGTTCAAGTTACTGAAACATTAACTTACACACAAGTACTTGATGAATACAACGTTAAACTGTTTGTTATTAGACTTGGACAAGATACAAGTCTTTGTGAATAAACTGTTACCATGGAAACAAAGCACACAGATGATGTTTCTCCAGTACTTGGGCCAACAAAAAACAAAAAAACTTCCCATCAGTCAAACACTGTTGGGAAGTTTTTTTGTTTTAATAACCCAGTATAAGGATCTATCCAATAATGGAAACTACAAATCACTTTTGTAAATCGAGGGTCTGGTAAATGCCTAAATGTAAATACATTTTATCATAACAATATAAGCACCTCCCTAGTATTCAGTAGGCCACCCATCCTTTGCCACCATAGCAGTAATGACCAGTGTGTTCTGACACCTTTCTATTAAAACAAACTTTATCCTTTCCCTCAATTTGAGCTAGAGTAGCTTTGAGCGTCTATTGGATCGGACTACACCGGCCTGGCTTCACTCCACACATCTCTGGATTACTTTTTGCATGTCCTGACCACTGCAGACCGGGAACATCTCACAAGAGCTGCAGTTTTGGACTTGCTCCTTATTTAGTTGTCTAGCTGTCACAAATTGGCCATTGTCACAGTAGCTACGTTTTCAATATCTCGTTACAAAGGCAGTTGGAAAAGGGTGAGACATATTAGGCAGCAAGTTCATTTTTTTCCTGAAGTTGATGTGTTGGAAGCTGAAAAAAAAAATGGGCAAGCATATGTATCGTGATGGCTAGAGGACTGGGTCAGAACAACCCCAAAACTGCAGCTCTTGTGGGATGTTCCTGGTCTGCAGTGGTCAGGACATACCAAAAGTGTTTCTTGGAATTAAAACCGGTGAACTTGTGACCGGGTCATGGCAGACCAGTGGTCACTGATGCACATGGGGAGTGAAGGCTGGCCCGTGTAGTCCAATCCAATAGAAGAGCTAGAGTAGATCAAACTGAGAAAAAAAGATAAAATGCTGGGTTTTATGGCTGCAAAAGGAGGAGCTACTCAATATTACACAGGTGGTCATAATGTTATGGCTGACTGATGTATAGCTCGTGCAGCTGGAACTTACCCTTATAGCTGCTGTTATAGAGAATTAACACACTTTCTGAACAACAATTAGCAAACACAGCTAACTAGCAGTGTGGAGGCCAATATTGAATATTTCACTAAAGCTAATTCAGCTCTCAGACTTAACATGAAACTGTAAAGAAATATCTCTACGATTGTTTTTCCCGCTATTTAGTCCAGCTCAATCGAACAAACTTAACGTCACTCTCTGACAGGCTCAATTAGCTTAGCTAGCTAGCTAACTAGCAAACCTTCATTCATCACAAAGTAACAAAGAAATAATGCAATTCCTTGCCGTGAAATCTAAAAATTGTTCAAAACGATACACTCCAGACTTACTTCTTCTCCCCCTCAAACAATAAAAACGACTCGAATGCCGGCGGCGCGTTCATCTTCTCTGTGCTTGGTAAATGTGTGTTTGTGCTAAGCACTAAGCGGTAGGTCAAAACATGCTGCTCTTACGTACGTGCGTGAAGTACGTAAGTACCGTAATATACATGAGAGTGAATGCCACTATCCACCACAAGAGGTCGCTACATTAACTTGCGCATCTCCGAGGCTACTGTACTCTATATAGTAGCAAAGTCACATCGAACCACTAGGTGTCGCCAATTGACCATATTTCATATTTCAGTTTGGGCAGAGTCTGGGGGCAGTTGAAATTGGCCTGATTTTATTGAATTTGGTAAAGAGTAATAATACATTTCAGAAATATTAACACTTGATGCCGCCAACTGACAGGATTTGTTCATAACAGATGGTGAAATGAATAAAGATAGTACATCATATTGTATGTTTTACCGTCTGTCATGAAGCAATATGACAAGTAATTATCGCCAACTGACCACATTTTTAATAACGGATGGTAAAATGCATTGTAACGTGCCATCTTACAGCACCCCGGAGCAGATTGGGTTAAAGGCCTTGCTCAAGGGCTCAACAGTGGCAACTTGGCAGTGCTAGGGTTCAAACCCCGACCTTCTGATCAGTAACCCAGGAACACACAGCCTTAAGCATTTGAGCCACCACTGCCCTGAGCCACCACTATGGTTCTGGGGGAGAAGGAATGCCTAAATGTAAAGATTTCTTCAGATGATAATTGATAACGACACAACTGCGCCTCTGGAATGTGTGAGCTGGTCTGGATTTTTTTGGCTACCACTTCTGCTGAGTTCCACAGAACTTACAGTTAATTATATACAGATACCACTGGTCCCAAGCCCAGAAAAAAATGGAAGGGTTACTTCAGGAAGGGCATCCGTTGTAAAAATTGCGCCAAGTCGTGTGTGGATCGATAAGTCACCACAACACAGTGGACCAAAGACCAACAACAAAAACTTACATGTCACTACTGTTACTGGAGACTAAGGGGTAGATTTAGCAGCTGCTATATGAATAACCAATGATGGTAGGTGCTGTTATAGAAGAAAAAAAAAAACAACTGCTGGAAGGTGTAATGGCCACACTTCAAAAAAGTTTATAATGTTTAATGTTGTGAAACAGCCATGAGACAAGTTAATATTTCAATACACAGCAACAAATTGTAATTCGCTTCTGTAAATCTGCCATTTTTCCCCATGTGGAGATAACGAGACAAAAAAGACCTTTTTACAGAGAACCTGGAAAGCACAAAGTTCTCTGACTTGTAGACTTCTCCTTGTAGAAAACATGCTGATTGCTACAAATGTTGATCTTGATGACTCCATGGTCCATAGACCTAAAATAAACATCTGTTTAGAGAAATGTTTCACTATGTCAAAGTCAAAGTCTGCGTTATTGTCCATTCTGCTACGTTTACAGAACAGACATATAGAGAATTGAAATGACTGTAGGTTACTCTCAGTCAAGTACAAACACTGGGTACAAAAACTACAATGTAAAAGAACAAAATAGAAAAAAAAATAGTTCTGTTATAACACAAACTAAGATCATAACAGTAATAAAGAGTTACTTTATATGTCTTGCAAAAAGGGACAGATAACATAAGACAGAAGGCTGATGAGTGCAAAGCGTAAATCAACTGTACTCGTTAATGTTAACTTAACTTTGTTAAATAATATGTATTTAGAGCTGAATATTATGTTGGCGGCACGGTGGTGTACGCCTTGCACCGCCAGGGTCCGGGTTCGATTCCCGTCTCTGTGTGCATGGAGTTTGCATGTTCTCCCCGTGCTTGGTGGGTTTCCTCCGGGTACTCCGGTTTCCTCCCACAGTCCAAAGACATGTGACATGTGGCTTTCCCAAATTGTCCAATTTGTGGCTTTCCCAAATTGTCCGTAGTGTGTGAATGAGTGAGTATGTGTGTCTGTGCCCTGTGATGGATTGGCACCCTGTCCAGGGTGTACCCTGCCATGTGCCCCAAGTCTCCTGGGATAGTCTCCAGGCCTCCCGTGACCCTGAATACAGGATAGATGATGAGTGATATTACGTTGGAGAATCTACCAGGTTACTACATAAAGAATATTGCCGTAGACCAGCCACTGAGGTCAATCCACATCCAAGATCAACTTCAGTCAGAGCTGCTGTTTAGGAGAACATCTGGACAACAAAAAAAGTTGAATCTTGAAGTTATCTGGTTATGAGAGCCAACTAAAATTTGCGTGGAAGAAGCTACGCTAGTCAAATGTGGACCTTTGTGAACTCATGTATTTGAAAGAGGATAGAAAGCGCTGTTGATTGTGTTCTGCTGCTTTGTGACACTTTTGGACAAGATGCTGGTGGCTCGCTGTGCAGGTTTTAGAGAAGCGTGTGTTATATCTTTCCTTTCCATGCCTGAAGGGACAAATCCCTTGAAAAGAAAAATGGCTGCTATTATAGAAAATGAAATAACAATAAAAAAAAATTCATACTGTGAAATATAGTGAACTAGCAAATGCAGTATGGAATACAGGAAATCAGTAGGCAGAAGCGATGCTTGTCAACAAGTTCTGCTGCCGTACACTTTAGAACTCAATATGACCTTAAATTCAGTATTCAGTATTCCATATTAACAGACTTTTGTGAGTGTGTGTGTGTGTGTGTGTGTGTGTGTGTGTGTGTAATATTGATCATGCCATATTTTTTATTTATAGGTGTTAAGACTTTCAGCATTCTGCTTCTGGTTGCAAAATAAATGATGGTTTGTCAGGCTTTTTGTTGTGTGAGCACAGATCAGGTCATCCACCCATGCAACTTGGATCATCCAGAATGAATGTGATGAAAGCTGATTTCCCAATCCAGACATTCAAAAAGAGAACCGAGCAAAGGAAAAATACACAAAATGTTCAAAATCATCAATCGTTTAATATTGCATTACAGTCAAATGTATTTCAACACCGAACATTAACACAAAGCATTTACAGATGTAGATTTAGACCCGCAATAACCAGAGACATCTGTTGCAAGGAAACGCTCTCTTGAGTGACATGAAATAAGAGGAACTAAACTCAAACGGGAACACATTCTCTTCTTAGTGCCGCCAGACAGTGAGATCATAAACATGATCTAAAGTCTGTAAAGAAAGTGTGAAATATTTTGGGAACAAAACAAAATAATATGTTTTTTTTTTTTTCATAGTAGAAATTTTGACATATATATTTTTTTCATATTAGAAATTTTATAAAAAGAAGTTCAATTTCTCAGTTGCTTTCCCTCATAGACTCAAGCTATTTGAAATATGTATAATACTCAACTGTACACTTTCTATAAATGCGGGTTTTCAGTTTATTAATCCTGTTTAACAACTTTTCAATGCTTTAATATGTAGTTAGCCCTATATGTGTGTATGAATATGATTACGGCACTGGTGTTTTCTTAGCCTTCTTAGAAAGTATCAAATTTAGGGGAGATTAGCTTATTCGCTAACCAGCAACCAGCCAATGCAAAGAATGATATGTATGAGCCGAAACGGCACATGGCAATGGCACAATGATCAATGGCAGCCATGTGGTTGTGTTGATCCTAGATAAGGGCCCGTTAATAACATACAGAACTGCTTTAGAAGCTTTTTCTACATTTTTTTTTAGAACTGTTAACAGTTTGTCCCATGTCAGTCATACGACCCAACATGGGGTTTGAACAAAAAAGCTGCAAGTATATGACAGACACTACATGATCCTTGTCATGAACCTGTCCTTCGAATTTCCACAATCATGTGACTCATATGACTCTAAGTTCCCATAATATGACATCGATGATTTTCATCACAGTCACTCATATGACTCACAAATTTGAATTTAACAACAGTTCTTCTTCAGGGATAAACAATTCGGGGATTTCAGAAACAAAAATACGCTTTTTTAGTAGTTGCGCAATAGGCCACTTGTCACTTGGTTACCAGGTCTACCAAAACATTACTCATTTGATTCTGAATGGGTTTACCGGTTTACTTTAGTGTCAGAGTTTGGCAAAAGTTCAAACAGATACATAAGTCTAATCTACTAAATACTTTCATAGATGTCTAATATCATTCATGCATCATTCAGGCTTCGACACGACTATGGAGAGTCCCAGTGTGCAGATCAATCTTTATAATTCAACACTGTCTCAAATTTATTTATTCATTTATTTATTTATTTATTTATTTATTTTTACATGTTCTCCCTTTGGTTAATATTTTCCTACAGTGCGGTTTGACTATGTGCTGATAGTGATGCCAGTGAGAATTACTGTAGTCCTCAGTACTAATAAATTAAATAAGTACCAGACATAACTAATTCACAAATAACAAGGACATCGTATGTGTGTATTGTATAGTTTATTGGAATAAACGTTTGGGAAAATCTGTTCTGTACTTTCTATAAATTCCCCCCTGCTTTTTTATTTGGAGACAAAATATATAAACCATTCTAACCCAGTGACTTCCACTTTTTGAAAAAGAGAAGAGAGGGTTTCCTCTTGCTGATGCAGATGATTTTTAGATTCCCCAACCAGGTAGTGGGCATACGTGATGTACTTTAATGTAATGTAACTGTCCCAAATGTAAGCAGAGTCGGTGTAGGTTTGGTTTACGTGCCAGACTGAATTACTCAAAAGAGCTTTGGGAAATTGCTGTGCGTGATAGGCCAATATGGAGTCATCAAAAAACAAAAACAAAAATGGTGCTATCTTTGGCTGTTTCCTTCAAGGATAATGTCTAGGTTGTGGTGTGATGCATGTAATTGCACAGCCCGATGAAATCATGAGCTTCGAATTGAAATTCATCGAACTACAGACAGTGTTTTCAGAAACCTTGCAGACTGTAAGCGATATAATTAATCAGTAAAAGCATGAAGCAATTTCTCGGAACCTGTTGCACCACAGACACAACAGAAATACAACGTTGTTGTGTCAACTGCGTTGCTTCAGCGTTTGTACCATCTGTAAAATTGAATGTATTGTACATTTATGAGCCAAGTATAACAGCACCTGCTCCCGTAGGAAGATCAGTTACTGACACAGTGATGCGATATGGTCTTCTTGGTTGAAAATATGGAAATTTGAACTTATCACTTACATTATAGCAGCTGTAAGAGAACGGTTGTTCTCTTAACAGGATCTGTTTTTTAATTCCTCAAAAACAGAGGTTGTTATTGTAACAGTAAAACTGCACAAAACAACAACAACAACAACAACAACAACAAAAAACTTTTTCCGTCTTGCAGACGGTGGAAAATGTTACTTTTACAAACCACTTACACTGGTACGCTCTTGTTAAATTCTATCCCCTTGCAGAAAATACCAGCTGCTTTTTATGCCAAATGCCCTTCCTAACACAACCCTCCTAGGGACTTTCACTAAGCGTGCTCAGCAACCCGAATGGCTCAAAATCAGACATGCAAGAAGTCTCCCACTGAGAAACCAGTGCTCTAAAAACCATAAGCCATCTTACTGAGTATTAATTGTTCTTGTTAAATACAGTAGCAACATGGATGTGTGATGTATCAAGGAGAGTAAACATTTTGCAATGAGGTTATAGTATGAAGACCAAATTGGTTCTGGACAGAACAAGGTACAGTGACAGTGGACGTACAGTACAAACGTCCGTGACAGTAGAAACCAAGATATTCACTTTTATACATATACAGTCTTATGCAAAAGTTTAGGCACCCCATGATAGTTTGGTGATTTTTTTATTGAAAAACATGTTAACACAGTCTCTCTTGGAAATGGAAAAAATGCACAATATTTTCAGCAAACATTGGTGCATAGTTACTTTTTATGTAATTAATTGAACAAAGATAAAAAATAAATTAAAAAATGATTGTGGCACTGTGAAAAAGTTTAGGCACCCTACATAATCGTTAATTAGTAACACCTCCTCTGGCAGATATCACAGCTTGCAATCGCTTTTTATATCCAGCTAAAAGTCTTTCAATTCTTGTACTTGGGATTTTCTCCCATTCTTTCTTGCAAAAGGCTTCTGGTTCTGTAATATTCTTTGGTCGTCTTGCATGCACAGCTCTTTTAAGATCTACCCACACATTTTCACTGATGTTTAAATCAGGGGACTGTGATGGCAATTCCAAGACCTTCAGCTTGTGTCTCTTGAGGTATTCTATAGTGGATTTCGAGGTATGTTTAGGATCATTGTCCTGTTGTAGAAGCCATCCTCTTTTCAGCTTCAGCTTTTTTTTATTTTTTTATTTTACACATGGTGTGATGTTTGCTTCCAGAATGATGGGGATGCAGGTAAGGTTTTCTTCTGCTGACTCTTCCATGAAGGTCTTGTGGAACGGTGCACCACCACTCCTGAGTCTGCTAAATCTTCCTGCAGGTTTTTTACAGTCAAATGAGGGTCTTGATTTGTCTTTCTTACCAGCATACGAGCAGTTCTCTCAGAGAGTTTTCTTGCTCTTCCAGATCTCATCTTGACCTTCACAGTACCCCTGAACTGCCATCTCTTAATTACATTTCTCACTGTGGAGACTGCACGCTGACAACGCTTTGCTATCTTCTTGTAGCCTTCTCCTGCATTATGGGCATCAATAACTTTTTTTTTTTTTTTTTTTGAGTCTTACACAGCTGCTTAGAGGAACCCATGGTTGTTGAGGGTCCGCAAGTGTGTGCACAAGGTTTGAAGAGTCAAAGTATTTGTAAAGCTTTGAAATTGGCATTTACTAATGACTAATGACTAATGAGGTGATTAAGGTCTGAAACCTTGTAAAAAGAATCTGAGACTCTGGAACTTGTAGGGTGCCCAAACTTTTGCACAGTGCCATAATAACGTTTTTATTTTTTGTTCAATTTATGGCACAAGAAGTAACTATGCATCAAAGTTTGCTGAAAATATTGTGCATTTTTCCATTTCCAAGAGAGAAAACATCTTTTCAATAAAAAAAAAAAATCACCAAAATCTGTTATTTATCAAGGGGTGCCTAAACTTTTGTATGAGACCGTATATCACAACCAGCATTAACCTTTTTTATCAGTTTGATCTACACTAGTGCTTCTATTGGATTGGACTACATGAGCCAGCCTTCGCTCCCCATGTCCATCAGTAAGCTTTGGCCACCCTGTCACCAGTTTACCGATTTTCCTTCCTTGGATCACTTTTGGTACTGTATGTCATGACCACTGCAGACCGGAAACATCCCACAAGAGCTGTAGTTTTGGAGTTGCTCCGACCCAGTCCTCTAGCCCCTGGTCCTTGTCAAAGTCACTCATATCCTTCTCCTTGCCCAATTTTTCTGTTTCGACTCATCAATTGCAGGAAAATAAAATTCTGCTGTACTGCTGTATCCTGTAGACAGGCTTAGGGTCATTGTTTGTTTTTTTTTCCTTTCTGTTTATAGAGTTTGCAGGTGAAACATATTCTTAAGCCTGGTTGTGATTGGAAAATGCTATAATGTGCTATACAATATCTATTTCTCTAATAACATCTAAAGAAAAAGGTTGAGATTCAAACCACAACATGACACTTACACATCCAAAGCTCATGAAAGAATCTGTTCAGTTAATGGGGTGTACAAACATGCTACACAGGAATGACAAGAAAAGTAGCCACGGGAGTTTTCAGGGTGGAGCTTGATGACGACGCAAACTGTGGAAAAACAAACAAACAAACAAAACTGAAAGCATATGCAAGAAAATGAAGGTTTATTAATGAACTCACATATTTTTAATTATTGCTAAGACAGTATATAATCACTATTATAAATACATTCTTTTATATATATATATATATATATATATATATATATATATATATATATATATATAATATATATATATATTTTTTTTTACAGCTTTATTTTTGGAAAAAAGGAATTTCTGAATGCTAAACACAACCTTTCCAAGCCAAAAAAAGTGTATAGTAACATATTTCTTACATTTTGATGTGCTTAGGTATAATCCTTTAATATGAAGCATTAGATAAATATAACTACAGTCAAGATATTTTCACTTAATATCTTTTTTTCTTAGCTCTTTTGCTAACGAGAGAAAAAGAGAACGTGTTTTTTTTTTTTTTTGTATGTATGTAAGGAAGCATCTGTTTTCAGTCAAGCGAAGTGAATGTAAGACTTTAACACTGCTGAAGGAAGTTAAAAGCCATCTCTTCCTCAATAGGTGAGGACGTGAGATACGGCACGTTAATAATCATAATGTCGCCGCAGTTCCTGTTGAGATTTTCTCAACAAACTGCCCCAGTTGTTACTGTAGAAACCAATCTGGAGCGTAGTGTAATGCATGAAGTGATGAAATATGTGCTGAAGTAAGTGAGGAGCATTGCATGTTTTTTCCTTCTTGTTTTTAGTAAAGGGGTTCTGAAACATGAAGTTTTACACTTTTAGTTTTTACACAAGCAAGGGAAATATTTCCTTATCTCTCTTAGATAAGGCATGTAATAAGAAAACCTTTACAGACAACCTTTGTTTAATGCCTTCGTGCAAAACATTCACTTTGGTTAATAAATAGCTCACAGATTTTTTTTTTTCTTGATGTAATAATTACATTAGGGTGATGGCTTCAGTTGGAATCCAGATTCATTCTCCTATTGCACAACAACGCAAGCATACATTCAAAAAATCCCCCACATCACTCAGGGTTATGGTTTATTTGCGAAAGAAGGAGGAAACTCCTCCACTCCACCTACTGTCACATAACAGATTTCCTGTGTGAAAGTGAATCCTATAAATATCAGTGTGGTATGTTTTCTTCTAGTTTCCTGCTGTGAGGATTGTGTGAAGTGTTCAGAATGGCAGAACCGTCTGTGCGACACTTGGAACTTTTGGGCTATGAGAAGAGGTTCTATCCAAGCCAGCATTATGTAAGTAAAGTGCTATTTAATGTGCTAATTTTTTTTTTTTCAAAGTGAAGCATAAGCCGTGACTTTGTATAGGTTTGATGAGGAAAGATTGACACGTTTGTTGCTGGTTCATGTATTAAGGTGTACATGATCATGGTGAAATGGAGCGACCAGTCGGAAAAACTGATCTACAGAAAATATCCGGAAATCCATACTTTCCATGTAAGCATCAAAAATTCACGTTTTTGGTTTTCACTTGTTTGTTTGTTTGTTTGTTTTTTTGGGAGTAAAATATTCCACACTAATGTTCACTGTTTCTAGTCCCCATTCTGCATCTATTTATTTATTAATTTATTAATTTATTAATTTATTTGCTTTAAATATGTATATATATATTTTTAATCTAGAGATCTTTGAAGGAGATGTTCCCAATCGAGGCGGGTGACATTGATGCTAAGGATCGCGTCATTCCCAGACTGCCAGGTAAGAATGAGTGGCTGTTTAGACCTAATTTCAGATTGTATTTTATTCTTGCGATCGACTTGTTTCCACATCATTGTGTAATTTGAACAGATAAAATGATTTGCACCCTGCTTAGGGAAACACCTGCTTCAAATCAAGCATTGCAGTGTGACAGTCTGATGGTAACATCTGAGTCATACACTGCTGACGACTGAATGAGATAAATTACCAGACAATGGAGGCAAACACTTTGTGTCAATCAATTTGGACGTGCATTTATTTTGGCACATTTAATATCAGATAATTGTTTTCCAGCTACAGTAATCATATCCTCAGTGTATTCGAGAATCTGTATGAGAACATTACTTCTTTTAAAAGAATTTGACAAAGTTGTGAAATCGAAAGCAGATCTTATGTAGCCCATGTGCTTTTTATGGAATTTACACGCTTGTGCACTGTCCGGGACTTTCATTTCTGCCGAACGTTTTCCTCTGTGAAGCTGCATTTACAAACTGCCGTGAAATTGAAACTTGTGGACTTTCCCGCACATCGCACACCTGTCTCCTTCTTCAGCTGCAACCAGAAAGCAAAAAGAGAAATGATAGCACTAACTACCAGGTCGCACAAGAATGAATTTTCACTTAAAACTCTACTTGTGCCCTTTTATAGCTCCAAAATGGATCGACAGCCAGAGGTCTACCGAGACTAGGCAGGGGACTCTGACTGAATACTTTCAATCTCTGCTCAACCTGTCTTCAAAGATCACCCAATGTCAGCTAGTCACAAGCTTTTTCCAAGTACGGCCAGATGACGAGAATCCGCCAGCACCAAATCCGTAAGTCTGATGCCATGCCTTCATGAGTTCACTAATAAATCCATACACTGTAATGCCTCATGGATATGATTTGGATTTGCAGATTTAAACGGAACGAGACCTTTGTCTCGTCCACTGACCGAGCCAGAACCATCAACTCTGGTAATATATCAATCCATTCCCATTTTCATAAAATTCTCGTGATTAAATCTAGGATTCTTTAAACTCTTAATGTAAACACCAGTAGAGCCATATGATGTATGTAGCTCCAGATGTACCACAGAATCCTTTTTCTTTATTAGTGATGAATTTACTTTACCGTTACCAGTTAGAGGGTCTGATATATATATTTTTTATATGATGTAGAAATCACAGGTCCAATCATGCTGGACACCTACAGAGTGATTGGAGATTACAGCAAAACCTCAAAATATGAGCTCAACCTGAAGGCAGGAGATTTAGTGGACATTGTGGAGAAGAGTTCCAACGGTGAGACAAGCATGGAGTTCACTTATTATATCGGTTCAATTTTAGATGTTCTTCATAATGTAAAATGTAAAACCACATTCTATACCACTGAAGATGGAAAATATATTTGTGTGTGTGTGTGTGTGTGTGTGTGTGTGTGTGTGTGTGTGTGTGTGTGTGTGCATTTTGCTTTAGGTTGGTGGTTCTGCCAGTGTGATACACACAGAGGATGGGCTCCAGCCTCCTATCTAGAGCCCCTAGATGGACCTGATGAGTCCGAGGAGCCAGAACCAAACTATGCAGGTCAGCGTGCCACTGAGAGTGCAATCTAGAAAAAATATGACTTTTATAAAAACCAAATTGCTTGGAAAATTGATTGAAATGGAAATACAAAAGTTTTTTTTTAGACTGGAAATGTACTAATTCAAGAAGGACTACAAACCGTCTAAATTTGAATGGCATGATTTGAAATTTTATCACAATTTAAATGAAAACGTTATCAAACTCCAATATTTTTATTGCACCACCCCATCATCAGTTTTTCCCTTTGTGGGTTAAATCAGCTTTAAATGAGTCATGGAAGTGCTTGGGAATATATGTGTGATGAGGATTCATCAATGTATGTTTGTCAACCTAAAGACAATTCGTCAGCATTATGAAAAGTTTCTTAGGCAAGATTTTAGTCCTACAAAACGGATAACATCTGTTGATGACTCGATCTTATATTTAACAGGAGAGCTGTACAAAACCACAAAAGCCTACAAAGCAGTGGAGGAGGATGAGCTCACCCTGGAGGTTGGAGAAATCATTGAGGTCATCCATAAACTTCTGGATGGCTGGTGGGTGGTCAGGTATGAGATAAGTCTTCCTCGAACTCTGACTTTTCACTTTAGCTGTTAATAACTTTTCAAAGCAGATAGCGAAGATCAACACATATCTCACTTAAAATCAATGCTCTTGCTTGACAGGAAAGGAGACGAGACGGGGTACTATCCATCCATGTTTCTTTGGAGCACTGGAGAAAGGAAGGAAGTGGAGGCTGAAAGGAGCGCTGTGACCAGGAATACCCCACCTCCCAGGAGGTACTCAGTTTTAAGGAATGCCTAAGGATCGTACAGTATGTACAGTATTAGGTCCTGTTTAGGAAGCTAGAGCCCTTAACTATCTGTAGAACCCTTGAGAATCCATTTAACGCCTTAAAGCCATGTCAGTTCGTCCTTTTAGATGATAGATTCAACAAAGTTGGAAAATATTATTAAAGAACTTTAACAAAAGGTTTCATCCAATTGAGGATGCTATAAGCAATGACCGTGCAAACAGCTTGGAGGCCAATCTGGCCATATTTCATGCCAACATGGTAAAGTACATATTCATAACATGATTCTATGCATCATAAAGGCTGTTCTTTTTGTTGTCTTTAGATAAGAAAAGTTTCCTTATAGTTGCAATTTCGAAGCAACCTTGAATGTCCACCTTTTTTTTCGTTTGCACATGCATTATTGCATGATAAGATTTTCCTTCTATATTACCCTTTTTCCTAAACAATGTTTTCATCCTTCTGTGCACAGATCGACTATACGCAACGCCAAGAGCATGCACGCCAAAGGTCGTCAACGCATCAGCCAGGACTCATACCGCAGGCAGAGTCGCAAATTCCTGCAGCAGCGAGGAAGACTTGTGTCCCAGCCACGGAAAAACTCCAGATCTGCTACGATGGAAGGTACGTTTCTACATGACAGATTTGCACAAACTAGTTACCTAAAAATAAAAATAAAAATACTCTGGTAGTCACTCATCCTGTTAGCTTCCCATTTTGAGTGCATTTGTTTTATGTGTGTTTGTACCAAGACCCTGCAACAGAAGCTGTCAACAAAGAAGAGGCGAAGAAAACCCCGGCTATACCTCCTAGACCAAGCCCGGAGCTCATTATGGAGCGCTGCACAGAGAACACGCGCAAGAGAATCAGTATCCACGCCAACTGAGGTGGACGCGTTAATGCTCCTGAACGCTCAGCGCTGCACCGGGATGAAGAACGGCAAGCTTTAATCTGTCACTGCTGCAACGTTTGCTTGGTGCATCTTTCGTGAAGAGTTGCACGGCATGGAATGGTCAGTCTTAGGCACGGCACAGTTTCATTTCCCCGTTCGAGGATTTATATCCAACATCTGTGAATGCTGGCAGCTTCACTTCTGTGCTCTATCTCTGTAACCAAAGAGGAACATAGCAGTTTTAAGCTCTGTGGAAGGATGTTACATGACTGTATATGTACTTGTTAATAAGCTATAGTGTTGTTTTTGTTCATTGTTCTTTATTAAAATGAATAAAAATGCCTTTCTATGTCATTCTTTGTACGTAATGTCTTTTGGGTATTTTTAAATCACACGTTTTGGTGCAATCACTGTACCTAAAGATATCAGTATAATTCTGACTAACAGGGTGGAACGTTTAGAAATTAAATGTGTATAAGATGTGCAGGTGGAAAGCAGAACTAACAGGGTGGACATGCTTGAATTAACAACAACAAAAAAAAAGCGCTGATGGAAAATGTACAATCATCAAAACGGAGTAGATAGGAGTAGCTCTAAAATCATTTATAGTTTACGAAAGAGTGCAAAGTACTACCAGACACCATGCTGTGTTTTCTCATGGGTTTATTCCTGGGTTTTCTACCACCTCTCAAAAACATGCAAATAGGTGGACTGAAATAACCACTAGTTGTTAATAAGTGTGTGTGCTTGATGCTATGCAATGGACTACTGTCCCATCCAGGGTTTACCAGTGTTCCTGGGATAAACTAGGATACTTTGGATCCACTATGACCCTGACTGGTATAAAACTGTTACAGACAGTGAGCATATGATATACAATATAGAATTAGAATAATTAAAAGTCTAAAACTAACCTTTATACTTAATATGAGATTTTTTTTCAAGGACATAAATGGCACAATGGGCAAAATAGAAAAAAAAAAAAGATAAATTAAATGGTCAAGCCACTCACTGACTCACTCATCGTCTATACCGCTACATCCTGTATTCAGTCTCACAGGGGCCTGGAGTCTATCCCAGGAGGCTTAATGCACAAGGCGGGGTGCACCCTGGACAGGGTGCCAATCCATCGCAGGTCACACACACATACAGTACACACACTCAGTCACACTATGGGCGATTTGGGAACGCCAATTGGCCTAATCTGCATGTCTCTGGACTGTGGGAGAAAACCGGAGTACCCGGAGGGAACCCACCCAGCACGGGGCGAACATGCAAACTCCATGCACACAGAGACGGGAATCGAACCTGGCCGAGAATCGAACCCGGACCCTGGAGATGCAAGGCGACAGTGCTAACAAAATAGTAACAAATCCTTGGGGAATTGAAACTCATTTCAGTGGCTCAGTGGTAGGCAAGAAACCTACTGCTAAGCCACCACTGAATATGACTGCTCTGTGAAAAAAAATCTAAAGAGAAAATGACAACAAGGAGGGATGACATGGTCCAATTGTTAACACTGTGTGACAGGTTGGCTGCTATGTCTGTTTATGTCTGGTTCTTCCCAAAGTTGATTATTGGCCTACTTACTAGATTATTTATTTTTTTAACTTAATGTCTACCACTTTATCCTGTATACATAGTCATGGAGGGCCTGGAGCGTATCACAGGAGACTTAGTGCCCAAGGCGGGGTACACCATGGACAGGGTGCCAATACATCACAGGGCACACAAACATACGCATGCTCATTCATGCACTAAGGTAACTTCATTTAGCCTTATCTGCATGCCTGGGAGGAAACCGTAGTACTTGGAGGAAGCCCACCAAGCACGGGGAGAACATGCAAACTCCATACACACAGACCTGAGGCAGGAATCGAACCCTCGACAGTGCTAACCACTAAGCCAAGATTATTTAACCAAGATTAACCAGATTATTTTCTCATGGTTAATTATTTAATAATAACAATGATTTTTATCATTATTATTATTGTCTTATAGCTAAAGCTTCCTGCTATAATGGCACTAACCACCCTCAGTCTTTAGCTCTCTTAGCTCAGATTACGTTTGCCTCTCGCTCCTGTTCAGAAAATAGAGTTTACGCGCCATCTAGCGATCATTTGAATCATTACCACTCACTCCATTTTGAGGGCCAACGGTTCTAGTTCATAACTAGGCCGCTGATTGGACCGTGAACGACGACGTCATATGTGCGACTGACTGTTACTAAGCCAACCAAAGTGTAGGAAGTGAACTGTCATGGCTGCCTCCTATGGCAAAACATGTCTCATGACAGAATAACACTGTAAACAGAAATTTAAGCGAAATTATGTACTATTAAAAAAAAACCGAGGTTAATGGAAAAAAGATAAGTCTATATAGTGTATTTGCGCGCGAGGTCGACGTTTAGGTACTATCGTAACAAGAGCTAGCTAGCTAGCTATGGTTATATAGACTTGAGACACAGGTTGTTAGCTTCTCCTAGTTGAGTGAAGCCATGGCGTTAACCGCTGCTCGCTCTCGCTTCAGAGTTGTCCTGAGCTGCCGTTTATTTTCCTCCGTAGCGAGGAGCAGAGACAGAGAAGCCCGGGACGAGCTGCCGCTGTTCCGCTACGTAGGAGAGCGCAGGAAGCCCACTGATAAAGTGTTCGTGTGGGGCTTCAGCTACAGCGGCGCGCTCGGCATCCCCAGCTTCGTGATCCCTGACAGCGGCAAAAAGAAACCCAGGAAGTACCAGCTGACCCCGTACCGCCTCGACACGGAAGGAAAGGTAACGCTCCTGCTTAAAGGTGTCACGTGCTTCACTCGTATTTTACCTTCAGTCAATCTACAATAATTGTAATGACAAATGTAAATGCGTTAAATAATAATAAAAATAAATAATGTGTGTATCGGCCATAACATTAAGATCTCCAGCCTAATATTGAGTAGGTCTCCCTTCGTCACCATAAATAACAGTGATGCACTGTGTGTTCTGACTCCTTTATATTATAACCAGCATTTATATTTCCGTCTTCTATTGGATTGCACTACACGGTCCAGCCTTCACTCCCCATGTGCATCAGTGACCCCTGGACGCCATCTAGCGATCGTTTGCACCATTACAAGCCATTCCATTTTGAGGCCCAACGGTTGCAGTTATAAGCAGGCCGCTGATTGGACTGTGAACGATGACGTCACATGTGTGACTGACTGTTACTAAGCCCATGACCCTGTCACCCCATGACCCAGTCACCAGTTCACCGGTTTTCCTTCCTTGGATCACTTTTGGTATGTCCTGATCGCTGCAGACCGGGAACATCCTACATGTGCTGCAGTATTGTAGTTGCTCTGACCCAGATCTTTAGCCATCACAATCTGCCCCTTGTCAAAGTGACTCAGAATCACCTCAAATCCATTTTTTTCTGCTTCCAACACAGGATGACTAATATATCCCATTCACTCTAGCTACAGTGAGAAGGGCCAAATTGTGATGGCTAGACTAACTCTTGCAGTGGTTCAGTGGTCAGAACGTACTAAAAGTGATCCAAGGAAGGAAAACCGGTGAACTTGTGACAGGGCCATGAGACGCTCACTGCCTGCCAACACCCACATTCAAAACCAGACATAGAAGCATTTTCACAAAGAAAACACATCTGATGATGGTATAATAATATAATATAATTTTTATAATGGTATAATAATATAATATAATTTTTTTTATGGCTACAAAGCTAATTATCTCCTAAAACAAGGCTGAATCCCGAATCCCTTTATAAACCCTGATCAAGAACCCTAACTGGTGTGTGGGACACTGGGGTTTTTCACCCTACACAGTGCACTAGCTTTCTATTTTTAACACTATTAGGGTTTCGAACTCAGAATCAATCTGATATTCTAACATGGAATAAGTGGAAATTTAGAGAGAAGTCACCTCCATGGTTTATTCTTCTCAGCTTTTGGCTTTGGCTTACACTAACTGTAACAGTCGCCAGCTCCACCAGTCGCAGTTACTTCCTTCTGTTGTAGAAGGTATTTGTTGGAGCAAAATAACTGGTTTAATAAACCAACATCTGTTTATAATAAATGGTGTTCGTGGTACTGTTGTACAAAAGCAATATCACACTCAAGGTTGCACCGTTGTGCTGAATGACAACATAGTTTTTACGACTTCGCGCCGTCGTGATCTATGACCTGTTCAGTCCAACAGCACTCCTTCTCATGTGATATTACTTAATTACATACAAATAATGTGGTGTCAGTATCATGTCCACCGAAGGCTTGCCTATGCCACCTAAGCCGGCCCGATCTCACAGAAAAGCCAATGCAGCGCGAAAAACGTCAATGCTGCTCACAAGAGAAAGGCACCAGATCACTCAGTGCAGAAAAGTCCACCATACACGGGGCCCGGCAGGCAAACAGCCCAAGACAGCTGATCTGGCCTCCAAACTTCCACCAACCACAATCCGGTCAAGCACCCATGCTATGCACTGGACAAACAAATCTAATCTCTGGAGGCCCCATCCCGCAATCCACAGCTCCCAAAGAATCTGCGGTCCTGGTGCTAGACACACCCGCAGAAGATCTGCACAACCACACCATGAGGTGCCAGGCCCACCCCGATGAACAAGAAGGACCCAAACACTAGGTGGTTGTAATTTTAATGTTTTTACTGTTATGGCTGATCGGTGTTGTACGTGTCTTATTTCATTTATACACCAAAATGTTAGAGTCACATAATCCAAATACATCTTCAAAAATAAACATAGTTGAAAAATATGTGAAAATAAATAGATGGAATAAAACAAATGCTCTGAAGTGTAGTGTTTCCATGAGTGTATGTATGAGCAGCTGTTGTTTGGATTTTTGGCAGATCTCTTCAGCAGCATGTGGTTATGGGTTCACATTATTGGCATCGAATACCAAAGACATCACCAAAGTATGGGGTATGGGCCTTAACAAAGACTCGCAGCTGGGCTTCCAGCGCACCCAACATGACCGGCGTAAGTTACTCCTCACTACACCACAGCTGAGCTGTTTTCTGATTGCGAGTTCGTGCCAACGCAGTGTGATTTCGAATGAACAGGTGGCAGAAACACATGGCTGAGCAGCACAGTGAGATCTGCAGAATAGCACAGTCTAGTTTGGTCAAATAAGAAATAAGTCAAATATCAGAGGAAAGTTTTTTTTTTTGTCTTATTAAATTGGAGAAAGAAACAAAGAAAGATTGATAAATGAATGACTCGTTTATAGCTGTTAAATCATAACTCGAGGATGTTCGGCAATATTAAAAGTAGGTATATACTGTAGATATCTTATTTCTAAATCAGAATCATTGTCTGTGGTGTAAGAGGAATTAAACACTTCAACTTCAAGGTTACTGATTAAATTTTGACCCTCTGTAACAAGAACACTACATTACTTGTATTTTAGTAAAAATGTGCAGAGCTTCAAACAACAGAGAGATCCGGATCTGCTCTTTTAATTTCCTGATACTTAATCTTAGAAGGTTTCATCGTTTCTTTTCCTAATATCTTCCCAGATAAAGTACATCATTGTTTCAGTCTCTGTAAAAACATAGTAATATAGTATGTGTCCTGTTTGAGGCCAAGCTTTTTAAAAAAAAGCTTATAAATGGCTCTCCTGTGTGTCTGTATGCTTTTAGGGTGTGTTGTTTTTTATTAGAGTTTTTCATTTAGACTCTGTGTATTTGTACACGGTCAACCCACAAGCCTTTGAGGTAGCCTTATTTCATACCGATACTGTAAATGATGATCAAATGTATGTTAAAAAACATTACTGCTGCAAATTATAGGGGGTCTCTAAAACAAAAAAAATTAGGAAAAATTAGACAAAAAGTAGGAATTGACTAAGAAAATGCTGGTTTGGCAGCATTAGTTCTGAATGAGTGTTTTTCGATAGAGAGAAATTCTCACTGTGAAATTTATTATTATAATTACTTATTAATCATTTATTTGCTCAGAATTTCCGATTCTAGGACGGACGTGACCCAGCTTGATCTGAAATTGGATTCCAGGTCTAAGATTTTAATGAGTTTAATGTGTAAAAACTGTAGTTAAACCGATGCGTAACCGTTAAACCGGCGTAAGACGAGCTGAATCACACAGTTGACTCATGCTGGAAAATCAGACTGTATTGCACATAACCTATGCAAACATTCTAGGGAAATGTTCTAGTGTGCAAATGTTCTAGGGTAGTTTGTACTTAATTTAAACGTTGAGATATTCTTGAATTTCTGTTTATTTTTACAACCACAAAATGATGTGTGCTTTGCCGTGTGTTTTAGTCTTCTCTAGAATTTCCATTAGAAGTTCCCATGAGCAAAGATTACCTACAAAAGATATGATCATGTACCGTATGTTTATACGATGAATATGTGTTGCTTTGTCGCCACAGAACAGAAAGTACTTTGACAACGAGGCCGATGATCATCACTTGGGTTCGGTGACATATTATACAATAGGTTAATATACAATAGATCAGAATTATAGCTTTTAAAACACTTCCTAACAAATGTTCCTCATTATACAATCACTCAACATGAGCTCTGAATGTCTGCTTTTGATATGGGGTTTGGGTTTTGTCTGTGATGAGTGGGTTCTTTTTTTTTTGGGGGGGGGGGTTTACCCCCGATTTTCTCCCTAATTTAGTCGTGTCCAATTCCTCCCAGTCACTAGGGGGCTCCCACATTAAGGCTACTACTACCACTCAGCCGGGAGGGCCGAAGACTATCACGTGTTTCCTCCGAACCACGTGACGCCGCATCTTTTCGAACTGCTCGCTCATGCACCGTTGGGAACGTCGTAACACACTCGGGGGACAGCGCTATCCGCTCCTTCTGTTGCACGAGCTCACAGACGCCCCTGCTTGGCTGTAGAGCCGTGATTAATGTCGGAGCACCAAGTACCTCTCATCCCTCCCCTCAGAGAGCTCGGCCAATCAGCTCTCTCTAGAGGCTCTCGGAGGCAAGTGCGTTTGTTGTTGAAAAGGTAAACCAACTTAAAGACCAGAGAGATTTCTATGGGAGAAAAGCAAGCCACATGTACTCAATCATATGTTGAATGTTCTAAAGAAGAGAAAGAAATCACCGGTGTACTGATAACGAGACATGAAACAGGTTGGTTGTTTGTAAATAACAAACATTGTGAGAGCAGATAATCTGATCCATGCACAACCTACCTGAAGAAACCCTCCCATTTTATCTAGACTGGGGGCCGGCACAGCATCCAATGACTGAGATGTTAGGTGGGAATCGAACCCGGGCTTCCACATGGCATGCATGACACCTACATTACCACTGAACCACTAATGCTCTACCTTTTTTCCTTTTTCCTTAAAATTCTGATTCTGTAGTCATATTTTCATCTTTTAACCTTAAACCCAAACGTCTTTAGAACAAAAGAAAAATAATACTTTTGAAGGAGATTGTAAATGTACCTGGGAACGATGGAGGAATTGCTTTCAAGGTGAATTGCATAAGGATGTAATTCGTCCTGGTGCCCCACTTCTGGTTGGAGGTCTCGTCGGATGGATGCCCCGTGTGGTCTGTTTAGGATGCATGTGGTAACTGGGGACAGTTCCACTTTACCGGCTGATGCGGACAGCTGTTCTCCGAGGACTGGAGTTTCCTATAGTCCACCTGAGCCTCCAATAATGAACAGGACTCCATATTAATTGAAAGACATTAACTTTTATTATTGAACTTCCAGCTGCCTGACACACAGTGTGATTGCAGATCAATCCCTGCTATCCATTATCACCCAAATGAGGATGGGTTCCCTTTTGAGTCTGGTTTCTCCCAAGGTTTCTTCCTATTGCCATCTCAGGGAGTTTTTTCTTGCCACCGTCGAACTCGCTTGTTCATCAGGGACAATCTGATCATTTACATTTATACACATTTTTCACATTTCGTACACATTTCCATAATTTTCATTTGATTGTATGAAGCTGCTTTGCGACAATGACCAAACTTAAAATTCCAATAAACAATTTCAAATAAAACATTTGAAACTCATGTTTCTTTTACAGGCTATTATATTATTATATTGTTATGTTATATAAGGAGTAAAGCACATTGTGATGCGCTGTAATATGAAAATAATCAATGACTGTATTGTGTGGTGAGTTGAGGTGGTCTTGAGGTTTGCTAATGCTGCCAACTTATTGCCTTCACCATGCAATCGATTACGATTTTTATTTCAACATGTCCAAGTTGTCCTGCTATAGAAATTATTATTAGTATTGTTATTTCATTCTTGTGCCACAGATAAAAGTTATGACTATGTCCTGGAGCCATCCCCTGTGTCTCTGCCGCTGGCGCACCCTCAGGAGACGCGTGTCCTCCAGGTGTCCTGCGGCCGCGCTCACTCTTTAGTGCTCACAGACTCCGAAGGAGGTAGGCGGAGATCTGAGAGAGCTAGATCAAGTGTCTGCATTTCATACGCTTATTAATAGATTTATGTAGAAGGATGTGGCTGAGCCCTAATTTGTCCTAATGTCACTTTATAAGTGCATGTGTAATTATTTTTTGCATTATAAAGATATGCAATCAAAATAGTACCTGATAATAGTTTGAAAAATAAAAAAATAGAATAAATGATTGTAATTGTGATCATATTTTTGTTCCCTTTCGACCCAGTGTTCAGCATGGGTAACAATGCTTATGGCCAGTGTGGAAGGCAAATCATTGAAGATGAAGTTTACAGGTTGGCACGTAGATTTCAGTTGCTCCAGTTTCACTTGCTTAAGTTCTCATGTCTTATTTCTGTCCTCATTGCAGTGGCAGCCATCTTGTCCACAAGATAGAGGGATTTGATAGTCGAGTTATTCAGGTGAGTTTTATTAATGTACTGTGAGACAAAAAATGACTAAAGATATTAGCTGTGATAAATAAATCTGTGAAAAAACAGTGGGAAATAATTTCTTTGAAATGATCTCTGGAACATGAGTCATTAATATTTTCACCTGACAAACTCCTTCTGTTAGGAGCTTAATCTGATTGCTGCTTAATAAAACCAGCTTGATTGATTTGAATACTAAAATTATCTGCTTGGGCAGGAACATTAAAAATCATTTAAAAGTGCTTTCCTGAGCCACCTACTGCCACACAACTCCAAGGATATTAGACGATTAACTGTTGGCCAGCTGTTTGTTCTTTTTTGAAGAAATACGTATCCGTCAATATGGAGTTGTCCCCCTTTTGTAGCTATAACAGCTTCCACTCTTCTTGGAAGGCCGTCCACAAAATTTTCGAGGGTTTCTGTGGGAATTTGTGACCATTCATTCTGTAGAGCATTTATGAGGTCAGGTGCTGATGTTGAATGAGAAGACCTGGCTCACAATCTCCGTTCCAGTTCATTTCAAAGGTGCTCGATGTGGTTGAGGTCAGGGCTCTGTGTTAGGGCCAGTTAAGTTCTTCCACACCAAACTTATCCAACCATGTCCTTATAGTCCTTGCTTTGTGCACTTTGGGCCACAGTCAGAATTCACAGTTAGAATAGAAAAAACCTTCCTCAAACTATTGCCACAAAGTTGGAAGCATCATAGCATTGTCCGAGATGTCTTGGTATGCTACAGCATTAAGATTCACAGGCAATAAGGGGCCTGACTGAAACACCTGAATTCAGCAATGAACAGGTTTGGCCAAATACTTTTGTTCATAAAGTGTACCTTTGATTATTGTTGTGGCCAGAGAAGGTTCAGGCCTTTGGTTTTTCCGGATTTCCGGACTTATAATAGTATTCCAAATCTGAAATTTCAAGTTGGAAGTAATTTGATATATTTTTTTTAATAACTAGTATGTTAGGTTTGATGAACCATTAAATGTATTACGGTCTGGAATTGTTATATCTAATGACAATCGTCGACCTGCCTAGCAAGTGACAGTTAAAGCCTGAAAAGTTACTTAAGGTCCTAGACTTTACATCTGGAAGGCTGACTGGTTTGCTGCAGTGGTTGGGTTTACCTCAGAATACGGAACAATATGTAATTTTGCTGTGGTGCACAAATGTTTGCGTACAACTGTATGTTAAGTCTGAAAAACTAGATTAATTTTACTCCTAAAACTCTGGAGAGCTGTGCAGTTTAATCAGATTTTTGTTCATTGATTCAATGAATTTAGTCCATGTTAAATTGTGTCCGTTTCAATTGAGTCAATTGTTAGATTCAGAATCAATTGACGTAAACTTTTGAATCTTTAATTCCCTAAAATTCCTAGATTCCTTAAAAATATACCACATTCTCCGCCGAAAATGCAAAGCGCTAACATTTTTTCCTTATCGCTTCTTCTTCCAAGTTTATGAGTGCTTGGTGCAATACCACCACCTACTGGTCTGGAGTGTAGAGAAGAAGATTGGCAGGAAAAAGAGATGATCAGTTTGTAGAAATATGACATTTAAAAAAAGAAATCAACACCAGTTGCACAACATTTCAGTCACATTAGATACTTTTAGTAGTTTATTTTTATTGTGACGTAATGGTTAGCATTACCATCACCTCCAGGGTCTGAGGTTCAATTCTCGCCTGTACTGTGTGTGTGTACTTGTATGTTCTGTTATGAACTGGCACCCCGTCCAGGGTGTATTCCTCCTCCTGCCCGAGGAAACATAGTTGCTTAAACCAAATCAGACCGTTAACTTTAATGCTATCAAATTGAACTGAATTGAAAATCTCAATGCTCCAAAATTTAATTGAGTCTACCTATGATTCACAGCTCTACTAAATAAACAGTGGTGTTCTCTAGGTGGTGTGTGGGCAGGACCACAGTTTATTCCTGACTGAATCAGGCGCTGTGTATGCCTGTGGCTGGGGGGCAGATGGACAGACAGGTCAGTGGCATTCATCTCCTCTCCTTTCCTCTTCTTTCAAATATGCTCCTTTAATCAGAGGGTTTTTCAGGCCAGGTTGCGATTAAGCGAGTTATTAGTCATATGAAACAAACTCGGCTGTTACGTGCCTTCTCAGGTCTGGGCCACCACAACAAGGCTGCGATGCCTGTCCGAGTAGGAGGAGACCTGGAAGGCGTCAAAGTTCAGCTGGTGAACACGTATGGAGATTGCAGCCTGGCTGTGTCTACAGACGGTCACGTTTTTGGCTGGGGCAACTCGGAGTACCTGCAACTCGCCTCAGTGACCGAGTCCACACAGGTACGAGCTAAGCAAACCTTTTAAAAGATGCAGTTTATATTGTTTAGAAGTTGCAAATTGCATATCAGAGGCAAATTTATGAGACATATCTGTTGCCGCGCTAACATGGAATATTTATCAATACAGAGCACCTCCATTGTGCTTTAGTCCTCTTTTTTTATTCAACATTTTTACCATTCATTACATTTCACGTATTAAAGGACAACCAAGAAACAAGATGGCTCCTGTTTTTATTAATTTTCTCTGTTTTTAGGTTAATAAGAAAAAGATCCTGTTTATTAGGCTTTAGGTATCCCAGCATCACTGTGTTGCTTGTGAACTTGTGCAGCACCAGTTTGTCATTTCCTCACGTCTTTTGCAGATCAGTTCCCCAAGGCTGCTTCCTCTGAAAGGGGTGGGTAAGGTGACGCAGGCGGCGTGCGGGGGAACTCAGGTCGCCGTACTGAACGGTGAGCATCGTGTCTTTGCACGGAAATGACGATGAATTTGTTTTGCTGCACACCGTTCATCTAACCAGCTGCTAGCGTATTTGGTGTTCACTTGGCACGATTTGAAAGTGATAGGTTGTTTTGAAAGCGATTTGTGTGTTATTTATACACGGGTCATGAATATATATCGCCCTTGTCATGTCCTGGCAAGTTTTCAGTTGCTTTGTTTTGGTGATAGAAAGATGTAATCTCACTAGGTGTCCTGAAGTCTTTCCTATTGCACATTAATGATGCAGCAAGCGATGTAACAGGAGATGTTTGCTTGCAGAGGATGGAGAAGTGTTTGTGTGGGGCTACGGAATCCTGGGAAAAGGGCCCAATCTGGCTGAGTCAGAAATCCCGGAGAAGGTGCCAGCGACGCTTTTTGGAAAGTCAGAGTTCAACCCGACGGTAAAAGTGTCTCAAATCCGCTGTGGCCTCAACCACTTCGCAGCCATCACAGGTAAGGCTTAGTGCTAGTGCTGGAACATGTAACAGTTGCATCCCCTGTGGTTTTTATTTTATTACATTTTTTTGGAAAAGAAACTGTATTTCAGATTGTGAGATTATGTGTTTTGATGATGAGAAACATATTGGGAATGGATATACACATTGTATGAGGAATAAAACATGAAAAGTGTGCAGTTGCAGTGTGCAGTCAATAACCGTGTGGTGTGATGCAGCTTATCAAGAAGCAGTTTTTCACCAAACAAGTTAACACTTGTCACAACAGCTATAAACACTCATTTTCCCACTTGGAAAGATAATTAGACTAAAATCATTCTACCGATACTTTCATGCTGCTAGATGCACCAGACCGTCATCCTCACTCCTTTCAGCAATACTCAACCACAAGGTTCTCTTATCTGTCTCAGATGATTCCTTTCCTATGTGCTGTAGATGGTCGGTTTATTTCAGATGATGTGGAGGTGATGTACATCCGCTCCACGCAGACTCTTGACTGGTGTCCCACAAGGCTCTGGACTTGGTCCTCTCCTGTTTCCTCCTCTCTACTCAATCTCTTGGTGAGATCATATCTCATACCCTGCTATTCTCATCTTCTCCTTCCCTGAGGAAGACACTCAGGTTTCTGCTCAGATTTCAGCATTTCTGCCAGACATTTCCAAATGGATCATCATCTGAAACTTAATCCCAACAAAACTGAACTGCTGTCCATCCCAGGTGATTCATCGCCACGTCAGGGTCTCGTGATCTCACCTTTAGTCACCTTGAATAATCATGTCCTTTTCCTCTCATGTTGATTATCTGATTTCCCCTTTGCAACAGTAAAAGGAATCAAATGCTGTCCATACAGGCCACTCGGGCACTTGTTCAGTTGCTTGTCGCTGCTGCAACTTGCTCCTGGCATGTCTGCCTCTTCATGAGTGCCATTCAACCTTTTACAACTTTCCCTAAGATAGTTGTGACACTTGTGATGGTGATAGAATCATTCCTCCTTCTAGTATGCAACTGTTTCTCAGCCTTTGATGTTTTAAGCAAAACATGACTGCGATTTATCCTTCGGGATTAAGTCCAAGCGCTGATTGTTTTTTCAGATCGCGGTGAACTGTTCGTCTGGGGCAAGAACGTGCGAGGATGTCTTGGCATCGGAAAAAGAGATGACCAGTATTTTCCATGGCGGGTTCGTAGTCTGCAGAGCTTCTCACTTCTCACTCTTGTCACGCTTTAACCTAATCTACTACACATGTGCTGTAATGGAGAACAATTTAAAGAATGCTCAAGGACTGCTGTTTTATGTGTGTAAATATTGCTCAAGATGACTGATACGTGCATGGTTTTCACAGGTGACTGTCCCAGGTCATGTGGTGGATGTGGCGTGTGGCGTGGATCACATGGTGGCGCTGGTCAGGTCTGTCATATGAGCATCAGACTAGACTGCTGCTTTAGTATTCGGAAGCAGATTACTGGAGCTCGCACATGGAAGTTGTGTGTGACCTCCTAAGTCTTTAACTGAACACTCCTCAAGCAAGAAAAAGCATGAAGAGTGGGACATGAAACATCTGGAAATTAAGTAATTGACTGTTAAATTTAGATCTGTGATCTGTCTAAAACCAAGCTGAAATATGAAACTTTTTTTTTTTTTTTACTATTTATTATTTCATTTTGGATAAATACATTAAAAAGTAAATAAAATAAAGTACTAGTATGAAAAGATCCATGAATGTGAAAACTTCACTGGGAAGATCAAGTCCCTTGTGTCAAAGCAGAGAAATCCAACATCTGTTTCACTTGGCTTCACTGTACAAGTGATTCAACTGTGTTCTGTAATAAACTTGTCTTAACATTGTTAAACAAAATCGACAAGCAGATGAGTCGCCATCGGAGCAAAGCTAATATTAAAGGCGCAGTCAGGGAATCTTAGATTTCGCTTCTTTTCACGTTTTCAGTGCTGCAATAGAATATCTGTAAAAAGGTCCAGGGTGTGTAGTGCCTCAGGGGTAAGAGGGTTGGAAAAAGTAATAGTATTAATAATAATAAAAACACAATAATCAGAACAAGGAGGCAGCTCTGCGCTCGACACTTCAGAAAGCAATCATGCTGTCGCAGGCAATGCTACATCAGTCATAACAGTGTACAGGACAGAAGCACTATTAACTGATATTATGTATTTTCATTGGTAATTATAAGAAGTAACAGAAATATTAGCTTGATGACCTACTGGATTATAAAATCCCGCTTGATAGCTGATGATTTTCATACCATGTTTTGGATTTCACAGTTTATTCGAAAGAGTAACGAGCGTGTGAAAATGGATGAATGAAGGTAATAAGGATGTTAGTTGCAAATGTTTGATTTATCATAACGTCATTAACCTCAGACAGTCATTAGCATCAGCTCATTCAGTAAATGCAAATGGGACGTCCTGTGCTTTATGCTTCATAAAATCATGTGCAGATAACGAATACTGACATTTCAAGCTTTCTAATTAATAGCCAACTAACTGTTCTGGGGTTGAAAAGCGTATAGTGAAAAGTCAGGTGTACACGTCGTTCCACAAAAACCAGAAGTTTTTATATAATGAGGCAGATGTTGTCGTTTAAATATAACATTGTCAGATGTAATCAGTGCTCCCGTGACTGGTTTTGGCACCGGCATCTGTTATATAACGTCCCTTTTGCTGTGCAGAAGTGGGCGGGACAAATATTTGCAAAATAGAAATATTCTATCTTAAACTGTAGTAATAAAAATGGTATTAAATATTAATTTATAACACCAATAATTGTTTAAGAACACTTATTTGCAAGTGTGTTGCAATTTTATGTATTTGAGTTCATGAAGCTAAAGAACCACTTGCATAAATAGATGCAGGATGCTGAAATACAGGGCTCTAATTCATCAGCAATAAACTATCAACAAAGCAAATGTGGACAAAATCGACAGAACCGTCAATAACACCGGAGCCTGAAAGCGTGTATAGCTTTTTTGAGGTGGAGGTAAACTAGGCAGCAAAAAGGAAAGTGTGTTTGTGTTGGTGGAGTCACAACTAGGCCATATGCAGGATGCTCGAGATGCAGCACGTGCAATTCGTATACTAAACAAACAATGCAATGTTGCACCGCTTGGGATTGTAGGCAATCCGTGCCATGTTCTGCCCCATTTCCTAATACACACACAACCAGGCCTGAAGTGCACTAATGCAAATGAAAGAAACTTCACAAGAAGATCCTTTCTGAATTCCCTTGTTAAAGAGGCATAATGGTTGCTTTTGTGTAACAAACTTTAAGCTCATCAGCACAGCCGAGTGCACTGGATCATGCGGTCGATGCAATCCTGATAGACTGCTAGTGCGAGTGAATTTAGAAGAGACACGAATCTCGCAGTTGGCTGGCACGCCTGAATTTCTATAGCAACTTCGGACTCCATGGAAATGAATTCTCAAAGGCTCGAGCAGGCAATCCGTCACAGAAACACTAGAAGCTGCAAAAATACTGTTTTCATTTCTTTAATGGTCAGAGAAGAAATAGGTCACCCTTTAATTTTTAACACTGATAAATACATGGTTTCTGCTAATCAGATCTTACAGGGAAAAAAAAAGAAAAAGCCTGTGGGGGGAAAAAAACAAACAAAAAAACATCCATTCGTGCATTAAGACTTTTAAAAAGAGATTCCTTCCAAGGAACAATTATTCTTCCCCGCTTTTTTAAATTTTATTATTCACATCAGTAAGAATAGTTAGATCTTACGGAAAGATCTTAAATAAAGTGCAGACTGGGGTGAGAGAGTTGAAGGCCTAAACTAACGGCTGTGTCCTTTAACACTTAGACCCCAACTAACATTCAATGAAGGACTGTAATTCCTTACGGCTTGTCGTTCGAAGAAATGCTGAACGGTAAAAACTTGGTAAAGGAGCTGGAGTATTGCGTGCCATTTCTTTTGTCATGGGTATAAAACACAAGATGGCTTCACACGTGAAAAGGGGGAAGAAAATGTCCAAAACTAAATAGTGTACAGTAAATTGCACAATCCATTTCTCTAGTCTTTCAGTTGAAATTGAAGAAGTGTGATAGTGACTAATATAGCGAGATAGTGACTTAAACCCCACCTCTGTTTTGGAAAAGCACAAGAGCCATGTCAGCCGTGATGCTTTTGATTCCAATCTGATAAATCTCTGCCGCAACTCAGAGCTGGAGCACAGAAACCCATTGATTGTAGTTTGGATTCAAGAACAACAACGACTTAGTCATAACCCGGTGACTTGGCATTGAAAATTAGAACACGAGCTTCAGGTGAAATAGGGGCAAATGAAAAACAAACAGTTTCACAAACAAAAAGGGGGGAGGAAAATAGTGTGTTTTTTTTTCCATAAATCGAACACAATCAATTCATACCACTACTTAAAACAATCAGCTTTCGAATTGCACTCAAAAACAACAAGGACAAAAAAAATGAATCTGAAAACACACTAGAGGAGTCAATTTAGGTCTAAAGTGACTTGGCACAGTACGAGATCAGGGATGAGCAATGAAAAACGTTTACACCAAAACGTTGGCGAAGTACATTCTTGGCCTTCTGTTAAAGAAGACTGATCACTAATACATTGTGGTTATTTGCAATGAATAAAGAATTGTCGTGGTGTGGGGGAGTGTAAATATAAGGGGGGGGGGTGATGGGGCAAAACCCACCTCCACGTCTCAGTTAAGCCTTATCATGGTGAAATGGGTCTGAAGGGGGAGATGAGGCGGGGGAGGGAGTCGAAAAAATCGGAACACTGCAGTCGAACTAGCTGAGGGTCCCTGTAGAAAAGGATGCGCTCTGAGGCAGGTGCAGGAGGCTGGTGGACAGGTATTGGCACGATCAGTCTAATCAAAGTGGGAGAGTGCAACTAAAGCAACCCAGCTGTCTCTCTCTTTCTCTCACATTCTCAAAAACATTCTCTCTCTCACACACACCTTTCATTCTCACCCCGGCTCCCGTTACCACCCCGACACCCCCCTCCCCTTCCCTCCCTTCCCGACAGCAGTCCTCAAAAAGCTCTTGGCACTTTTGAAAATGATAATCTAGCAGGGACTCGGAGAGGCTCGTGTCCGATCTCACTGTCCTGTGCTCTCGTTGGTCCTCAAGGCTCCGATCACACTCTGGATATTCTCCTCTGGAACCTGCAGGAAATCAAGATGCTGATTTTAAACCATGTGTTTTCAAAGAATTGTAGTATTTAGGGTTTTATATTTGTTTGATTGGTTGGCTAAGGTGTGAACCTAATTTATTTTCAATTTGGTCAAATGGTTAAAGCTCTGGGTTACTGATTGGAAGGTCAGTGGTTCAAGCCCCAGCAACCCCTAGCTGCCTCTGTTGAGTCCTTGAC
The DNA here is from genome assembly GCA_011419295.1 of Clarias macrocephalus. Classification (NCBI taxonomy): domain Eukaryota; kingdom Metazoa; phylum Chordata; class Actinopteri; order Siluriformes; family Clariidae; genus Clarias; species Clarias macrocephalus. The sequence continues at coordinate 18,706 of JAAGKR010000630.1, read as the reverse complement.
GAAGGCCTTTAACACAATCTGCTTCAGGGACGCTATATACTGGCTGACACTGTGCTAGGATAAGGTGCATGCGACAATAATGGAATCTTAATCTTTTCTCATTCAGATGACCGATACCAGAGTGATACGTGGCTAACATCAGCCAACTTGCTGCTCATGCTGAGTCACAGTATAGCGTAACACACACTCGGTGGAAAGTGCTGTCACATAAAAACACTTACCAGAGCATGGTCAAACTTGAAGGTGCTGATGTAGTAGGCTGGAATGTCAGCTGTTGCCAAAGGTTCAGATATTTGGGCCACAATCCCACATTCGTCTGATGAAGACAAAAACAAATTGTACGGTTCACAAAAACCTGCTTTATATTTAGTCCGTGTCGCTCAGCAAATCAAAGTAACTGGGGCTTTAATTGAGTCAGTGAAAGGGTTTGCACAGCCGCGTCTTAAAACTCACCGAATCCTAAAGGCTGTCCGCCAATGCGAACCATTTTCCAAAGCTCTCCTGAAGCGCTGGTAAATAGGACGTTGTTGGGGAACCTAGCAAAACAGACATGTAACACTGTTGCGAGGAAGTGGTTTCATCATTTGGATAAAAAAAAAGAAAAAGAAAAACTTGCTACTTATTCATCAAACCAATTACAGTTTCTGAACAGATCGTGACTTGACCAAAGACTAGCACAGGTTTCCTCATTTCAGTGTAATCAATCAAACCTGTCTCTAGTGACTACACACACGCCTGCCCACCTGTGCTATGAGTAATGGAGATGAGAGACGTGTCTAACCTTCGAGTAGTCTGCTCGTCCATAACCAGGGAGATGTAGCCCTCAATCAGGGAGAAGGAGAAGAAGCGGATGTGTCCTGAATCCTCATTCTGTGCTCCTGCCTCCTTCCCTCTGTCACGAAGACAAGCAGACCAAGAAATCTCAGTATTACGCAACAGACACCCAGTCTGAAGTGCAGCCTGCTTTTTTTTCTTTCTTTCTTTTTTTTTTTTAAACCGCAGTGCAGTGAGGTCAAGAGTTCAGCAAAATACTGAAATAAGATACTCTGCTGAGTGCTTCTCTCTAATAAGTGCAGTAATGTAATTACAGGCTGTCTTTGAAGCCGAGTGCTTGAATGTCAGTCAACAGGACTGACAAGGGATTACGGTCTGAAATTAATTTGACAGTGACTCTTTTGTTGCACTGGCTGTATAATCAAACATGCTGGATTTGAAATAACACACTGACAATGCGGTCAAAGTGCAGAATGACAGATTTAAGTTGATTTACGACTTTATCGGATGAGCCATATTGGGATTATAGACATTTGCTTGCACACTGCAATATGGACAAGACTTGCAAATCAGTGGAGACATGCGAATGGCAGATCAGCAAAGTAATCCAGGGGATAATTTTTTTTTTTTTTACATAGATATTCTTTAAAAGCAGCATGCATACAGTGAGGTAGGGGAATTTTTTCCCTCCTTTTCCTCCAGAGCACTGCTGGTCTATCAGTGCTGTTCTCCTATCAGGCTAGCAGATGGCTCGCAGAGTCAGCCATATGTGAGAGAAAGCGAGGCTCTTACCCTCCTGAGTAGAACATGACATCCATGAGCAGGGTGGCCACAGAGGGCAGCGTGTCTGGGTCCAGACTTGTCACGCAGAACATATTGCTGGGACTGGAGAGAGGGTGAATGATGGGTCGAGGGACTAAGGAAGAGAAAGACAAAGATGGATGCAGGCATGTAGAGTTTAATCACAGAGCCATGAGGCACCACAAACGTCACCGCTTTCATCTCAGCGCATATAAAGGACTTCTCACCGAGTTTAGGCTTGACGAAACCGTTGGTGACTCCGGAGCAGTTGGCGGCTACCGTCTCTCCGTTGACCACCCTGAGGAGGGTGAACTCAGAGGACAGCGTGTGCATGACCATCGGGAGATCCCTCTCTCGGACCTGGATGCAGAAAACCGAACGCATGGGAGATATGGTTTAGACTGGATCGACATGTTATTTATTGTAATTAGCTGTAATTAAACCACAGAGAAGCAACAGGTTTAGCCGTTGGAAGTCCATGTTCTGCACATTGGATTTACTGCATGGTTTTCCCAACTCAATAGCTTTAAAATATTTTAATACTAATTTCCATGTTTGGACTGTACTCTTAATGCTGCAACAACAATATATATATAAAAAATCCACCTGCCAACACACTCTTTCATTCAGCCCCAGAAACAACTTTATCCTGGTTTATGGGTATGAATGGGTAATAACCCTTGGAAGGGACACGAAGCACATTTAACTTTACACTTAGGGCCACCTACCATCATGTTTTTGGGTGATGGGAGGAAGCCAAAGAACCCAAAACTATTTATGGAAAACATGCAAAACTCTCCCTGGAGCTGGTGAGGCAATGCATACTGCACGTAGATCTTGCATGCAGGCTTTACCGTTGTGCACAAATGGCAGGGGGACGGAAGTAGACTTTCTGTAAGATGCCACCAAGTGCCGTGAGAAACTTCACAAGTTTGTAAGCTTGCTGAAATGTTTATCCTCATCAACTTTGTTTTAATAAAGTCTTTACAGTCCACGGTCCCCGAATTTCGTCCTGAGCGCGAGTTACTTTTTTATTTTTACCGGGGCACACCTGAGCATTGTGGTCCACAAGTAGTAGCTTGGTGCTACTGTAATCTCATGACCTTCCAATGAGAAGCCCAAAGCGTTGATCACTAGCTTTGTGATCTTAGGTTCACAAGTATCTGTGGGTTGTCCACAGGTTCTCTGGTTTGCAAAACCCTAGGTGTGAACGTATACGAAATCTCTGAACCCGGATACACGTTGTATCGAAGATGAATGAATTAACATCAATGGCTAAACTTCTCGATAAAATTACTGCAAAAGTTGTGTAGGTCATCATCTACACAGTAGTTTTCATCGATGCTGTTGGCTGCTGCAAATGACATCAAGATTATCAAAATGGCAAATGAACCAAATGCTCCGTCCAGAAATTAATTGCATTTGGGAGACCAGTGCATGCTGAAATTTGGAATGCATGCAGGATTTTCTTTTTAGAAACTATTAAATGTGAGCTGCCTGTCTGAACAATGCCTCAGTTGTGCATCTTAGCTCATCGGAAAAACAGCTGGTGATTTAAATCAGCTGTATAGGATTTCTGCAGCGCAAAAGAACACTCTGGCCTGGGATTGAGAGACATTAAGCTAGCCAAGATGAAGGAAATGTTAGTTTGGCTAAGAATGAACTTTGCTAAAGGTGCTATCCGTCCTTCAGTGTTTACTGCAAAACACGTTATATCACACATTTACACTGTACACTCGGTTACTTATAAATAAATACGTCTTTACTGAGACAGGAAGTTTAGATTGATGATTACATTATTACTAAAAATATATATATAAAAATATATATAAATAAAAAGCACAATTACTTGGCATGAAAAAAGGTACCCAGTATTATTACACTATGCTTAAGGGATCAGTTACACTGCTTCAAAGCAATTGTTAGGTTCCTTGCTACATTTCTGCCAGCCTGCCTGTAATCTGAGCCTGAGCTGTCAATTTAGTCATCACCTTCATATCTGAGAAGTTACTAAACTTGACCGTGCAGTGAATTTCCAGTGAACAGCATCTCTGTTAAAGAAAAAAAAAAGTGCTTACTTACTAGGCCTGTTTAACTGAGGAACTCGCACGCATTTGCATTTCAAAACTCCCAAATACATTACAGAGAGAGAGAGAAAGAAAAAACACAAGGATGTCTTGAGCAAACAGTTGGACTGAAATTCAAACATGTCCTACAGAGCTCATGCTAAACAAGACTCGCTAGGCGGGGGGGGACGCGGGGGGGGGACGGGGGACGGGACACTGTTTCAAGGGCAACCCCTGTGGATCTCCTTTCTGTACAGGTTTTTTTTTGTTTGTTTGTTTTTTTGTTTTCCAGCAGACGAAAAAAAAAGCAATACAATATCCCCGACGGCTACATCTGACTATCATTAACTTATGAAAAGCAAATATTTCCAACAGAGAAAAATAGTCACCCTGAACCCTTTTCCCCCCTCTTTATGAAATACAGATCTTCACAGGAGACATTACAGTTCCTCAAGCAATAGGAAACTAGGCCAGGCCTGGGCTGCAGAAAGATTTCAACCTAAATAAATAAATAAATAAATAAAATAAGTGAGAAGAAACAAGAGAAACATGTGCGTCAGTTTTGTCTCATTGAGTTAGATAAAGGGGTTCACTGTGGCCCAGCTCCCAAAGCTAGGACAAGCCCTGCTATTTATAAAACACATACACCAGGCTGAGCAGGAGGAGGAGAAGCAAGGGGGATCTGCTCTGGCCCAAGTCAGAGATGTGGATCAACAACTCCCCCAAACCCTTAACAACCTTTCACTACCCGAAGGGGGAAAAAAAAAACAAACAAACAAAAAATTAACAGCCAGGGCCAGGAGAACGTTCCGGTGAATTCCAACAAGAGGCGGTGCTGATCCTCTTTACATAACCACCTCCAGATTACCATCAGCTTCGCCTTTTTTATTTTCATAAACAGGTCCTGGAGAGCGTGCGGGCTGTGGGGGAGGGGGGTATAGAAAGCGAGAGAGAGAGAATGTAGCTGATAAGTGTGTGTGCACAGGGAAAGGAGATTCACACAGTCGCTACACACAAAGAGAAAAATGTGCTGAGACGACAAGCACAAGCAGTTGTCATAGTGGACAAGTCTGGGCGTCTTGCTTTTTCTATTCTCCAAACTCAATGGCCAGTTTTTACCCCCCCCCCCCCCCAACAACAATACAATAAACTCAGGCTGAGACAGCATATTTTCCGCATGTTATATTCTCGAATTACAGATTTTGTATGCATGGCACGAAAAGGCTGATTGTTTTTCTCGGAAAACCGTAAGGCATTGAGAATAATACATCTCGGGACGTGCCATGTCTCAAACAGCACACTAGGATTTCAGACACGCACTCCTTTGCATTAATCTGACGGAATCTGGACACGTCTGGTCCGTGTCGGAATGAGCGTTTCGGTCATGACTGCAATCTCGCTTGGTGGACAGAGATTACTTACGAACAAGTCTGAGGTGCATGCAGTCAGATTAACCCCACTACTGTAGATACCAATCATGACAGTCTACAAAGTGATGCTTTTAAAGCGGTCATATTATACGCCCCTCAATGTACAGTCCAAACATTGCAATCGTTAACAATAGATTAATGAAGCTAGTAATGTAATGAGGGGAAAAAAAAAAAATAAATAACAGCAGGGACTCGAAAAAGGAGCAACAGTTTCAAGCGGACGTTTTAGGTTTTAAGCAACTTCTTTTACAACCCTACAGAAATGAGGCACACTGCTGTTTGAGACGCAATAACTTGTTTTTTGACCAAAGTCAGACTTTTAAGTCCTGAGTATTTACTCAAATATATTTGTCTTAAATGAGGCAGGATGTTAAAGCTCAGCAGTTCTGCAGCCCTCCAGGACTGAAACCCCTGACCCGGACAATCCAATATTCTAGACGAAATGTTTCAGCTATTCCGATCAAAACGCTGACCTGTACAATGAAGCACCTCTTTGCGTTCCCCTGTGTGCCTTTCAGCCCAGACTCGATGTCTATTCTAGTGTGAAATGCACTGTGCAAGCAAAACTATTAACAGTGAGAATATACAGGCCTGTGTGTAAAACATGCAAGTAATTCCACAGTCAACTTTATGAGGACATTAACCAAGATAAAGTTTGAAAAACATTCAACATATACATTGAAAAATCATATGATACCACACCGTTGAATTCTTATTGTTAAATCTTATTGGTCACAAAGTGTTGAATCTTTTTCCTCTAACAGCAGATCTGACACTAGTTCCATCTGCAGGTTTTTTTTATTTATTTATTTTTTATTCCTAAGTGGTCATTTCTATAGTAATCATTTATAGCGGGACTTGGGTGGCAAATGGACTTAAGAAAATGTGGAACCGTTGGAAATATGGTGATGTTTTCTGTGATGAGACAGTCACTTATTTAATGTTTATGGAGGCACTTTCAAAGTTCTAATTGCTAATACGTCAAGCTACATGTCTTTGTCTTATTAAATTCTAGAAAAATTAAATGCAAATGACTATTTATAGTCGTAATACTACAAGTGGAATGTTCTCACAGACATTCCACAAGATTAAGAGCCTTTTCACTTTAGTCCCGATCGATTTGTACCGTGCCCAGAACGGCTGCTGATTTATTCGGCATTCACAGGTACACTTGCGCATTAACATTCGGTATGCACTATGCAGGGTGCACCTAATTGTTCTGTGAGCCTCCATTCAAACACAAGAGAAGAAGAGGATTTACCTTTTCCTGCAATGTCTTACACAACTGATATTTAAAAAAAAAAAAAAAAAAAAAACCGTTAAGAGCAGCTCTCTCGTGAGCCTTCCTGCTTTATCAGCTATGGCTGCGAGGTCAGAGGATGAGACTGGCACACCCAGAGATTTTGAGGAGACAGACTGCACTGATGACACCGAGTCTTAAAGAACGATCCTGGGGCCCTAACCTAATGTGAAAACACACTAAACGTTACTAGAAACGGATCACATCTTGTGTTTTTTTTTATTTTAAATATGACATTGTTCTCATTTGGAAAAGTGCTGTGATATGAGAAGAATAAAACACTTATTACAGAGTTGATAATATTAACAGTACTACAATGCCTGTAAAGGCACAAATAAATACATGAAAAAAAAGTTCTAATAAAAAAAAATATTTAATTGTGCAATGTGGGTGATGCATATACTTCTGGGTCTTTTAAAGTATACTTAAAAACACAATTTAAGTCTCGCCTTCATGCTTTAGGTTTCTAACAAATCATAGATGAGACCGAATTCTTGTAACCTATCCTAAAGCAGAAGGCAGGATTTCTCAACCTCATTGAAACTTGTTTTTCCAATATTTGTTTTTTAAATTTAATTATCATCATTAGTATTTATAAATCACTTATTTATACATTAGACAGACACTGAGATTTAATAATGAATTAAAGTTGGCCTAAATGTAGATAAAAGCACTACCTTTAAGTCCGCCTTCAGGACTAAGCTCTGAGCTTCCAACTGATTCCAGATGAGACTGAGAACATTATAATGCACAAGTCGGGATTTGTGAACCTTACCCAGAGGCTTGCTATCAATTTTGTCCTTTAAGCGGATCAGTAGTACTGTATACACCCTCCACTGCTGTTTACTATCCTACAAGCGCATGGCCTGTTGTTTTACTTCTTACTTGTTGCATTATTTGGAATTATATGAAACACTATAAACAAATACTTCATAAACTAATTGTATCTTAACATTAACTTTAATCAAAGGCAAAGTTATTGGGCATTTTTTTGCTGAAAGATCATGAATCCTCTGCAGCACTGTATTCCAATAAACTTAACAACCCCCAATTAATTTCCCTTCCTGACTGAGGATCTGAAGCAGGCAGAGATAATAACGATAACAATAGTAACGAACAAACCATAGCTGTCTTGCTGCCTCAGACAAGCTCGTCATGCACTACAGGTCTCAGGGAGGAACTCATCAGAGTCATGCTTCGAATGCAATGCAAATCAAGACGTTATCTCTATGCGCTATTAAATGTTAACTTCATAGTAAAGTATTCAAAGTAATATTTTCTGCTCCTTTTTTTTTCTTGTCCTGACTCATTATGGAATGTGAAGAAAAACAAAAAGTTTCATATATTCCTCATCACACACAGATTCATCCGAGTTCAGGCCATGACTGAATGCCTTCCTGTCTTGAAAAACTATTTTTTAAAGAATTGCTGACCAGATGATTTAGTGAAGCCTGATTCCAGTTCAGTCAAATGTTTTTCAGATTTCAAGGATTTCACTGCCTCTGGAATGTGAACCAGTAAACAAAGTTTGGGCTCCTAAAGTCGACACCACTGTTGACTCCAATCCTCTAAAAGGAACTAAAAATTTTACTGCAGCTCATAAAACATTAGAACAACCCTCAAGATGACAAGACATTCCACCAAGAGTAAACAGCAAGTCAATGTTAAAAAAAAAAAAAAAAAGTGAGAGAGAAATGTTAAAAGTCAGATTAAAAAAAATAAATAAATAAATAAAAAGTGTAGGTCATCGTGTAGTTCTGGGACCTACACGATGAGACTCACCAGAATGAAGTCTGTTTGGTAGGTGGACAGCATGAAGACGGAGATGTTGTGATCGGCCAGGGGGGCGATGACTGACTTGGCGATTTTGGTCACGCCGATGGGCTGAGAGCTGGTTGCGCTGCCACCACCTGACACTACGTTGAGAGCTAACCATGTTGCATCCGCTACGCTGAGATACTCCGACTCGGGCAGTTCTGAAAGAGAGGAAGTGGAGTCAATGAAGCGTAGCAAAGGATAGTAGTTCAATAACACGAGAAGCGTTCACGTCAAACTGTGACTTGTGATGAAACTTGTGATAGAAGCCTTAATACAGATTTTTTACATTTACAGAAGACTTCAAGCACAGTACGGCGAGGAGCAAACGCAAGCAATAAAAAATTTTTTAAAAAAGGGAGTACGTCTGTGAATCCAGATTGCGGAGCCCACTAGTCGTTCTGGTTAAGAACCAGCGCCGCTTGCATGCTATAGGAACTCCAAGACTGAGAGTTACTGGCACATCACCCATACAGTCCAGACCTCGCTCCAAGCCTTTTCAACATGTTTGGGCAAATTAGAGTGTTTTTGTCTCTGGCATACTGAGGAAACTTTCTACCTTGATAATATCCGAGAGCTAGTGAAACATTGGGATAAGTGCATATGAGATTTCATATAAGGGAGTTTTTACTCTCATAACTGTGCTGTTATTCTGGAGAGGCAATAGTCCCGGTTTGACCTGAACGCCCCTTGCGCATTTAAACTTTTAATGAAAGTCAATCAACTGCCTAGAAGTACCACACCATGAAAACTATGGCTTTGTTCATCTCCAGACCAAAGGACAGCATTTTTTAACATACATTTACTTTTTAAAATTTTTTTTATTCATTTTTTTATTCACCATCACGGACAGGAAACCTGCACCTGCTTCACAACCTGCCTGCGCCGGTATCCATGGTGACCTTGGCGACCCAGGTGTAATGACACATTCAGTCAACCAACCACAAAACCAAACGTGCCGACAGCTTGGCCTCGGTTTACCCATAATGGAAGCGAAGTGGCTGATGAAGCAAAATTTGGTCAAACATTGCCAGTGTGTCGAGAAGGAGGAGGATGAGCGATATTTCCTTTTCTGCCCGGAAAGCTCGAGAACCTCCAAACGTACCTTTAAAGCCGTCTTCGTCGACTATGATGGTGTAATCCTCTGGGGTTTCGGTCAAACTGAAGAACTTGCATCTGTAAAGGAGGAAAGGGAGATGAGGTGGTGAACCAAACACGCATACAAATATGCACAACGAAAGCTTGTCGATTGCTCCAATGAGAGTTCCTGTGCGGTTTTGAGAAAGCTGAAGAGAGCCCCGAATTAGTCTGCAACTATGGAATGGGGGCTAAATTGGAGGCAGAGAGCAAACACAGATCACACAACACATGTGAGCACTTCTCTGTGATTATTCCAAAATAACAGCTCTTGGTTTAAACCATCTGGCTGTGTGTGATTGTGCATCCTACACATCCTTGGAGCAAACGTTTATCTTTAAAAAAAAAAAAAAAAAAAGGCAGAATTTGTGTTACTTCGTTAGCTGAGAATTTATTTTTATTTTTTTTTACCCCGCTGGAGTGATATTGCAAAAACAGAACAGAATTTGAATACAGTTGCTGCATGACATGGCCTATGCAAATGGAACCCATCGCGTGCACACTTACACACGCCAGAGCGCCGGGCATCATTTTTCTTTTTTATGTCTATCTGTAAAACCAGATCCAAGATCCAGCGTGAAGGGTGCACTTATTTATGGCCTTTTAAATGACCCCCCCCATATTATTTTTCCCTCTCAGACGGGGGTGGGTGGGAGATGTACCAAGAGGTTTCAAAATAGGGCAGAAGGTTTTTAGGAGACATTATCATTAGACTAGCTAGCTTAAAACATCCACATGTGAGGTTTTTTTAATTCCATTAGAACTATAATCAAAATTCCTGATTTGATTTGCCCTATTATACTAGCATTTTTTACATAATTTCCCTGGAACAACATCTCACTTTTTCGTACACAAATTTCAAACGCAAACAGTGCTTCAGTGTTGTGCATGAACACATTTCGGTCTTCTTGGTTTCACGTTGTTACACGTCGTCCCGGGTGACACAGCTGAATTTCCCTTTCGACGAAGCCAGCTAAAACAGTGAGGCAGCAAACACACTCGCGAACCCTCGACAGCATTCTGAACACTAAGCGACTTTCGCCACACCCCTCCTCGCACGCTGAGCCGTCACATCACATTCGACACCACTGCGAGACACTTCACAGAGAACGCACAAAGCAAACAAATAAGCAAACACACACCATCTGCCAAAGCAGGTATGTGAAATTATTCAGCATTATGTACAGGAGAAAGGGCCTTTCAATCGCTGCATCCAAAAAGCCAACTCAAAAACACACCCTGGTGCCTGCGGCTCAGGAGAGGGGAAAAAAAAAAAGAAGAAGAAGAAAAAAAAAAAGCCGACACAATGGCCGGCTCTGAAGACACACTGTTCACAGCTAGATTCAAGACCACAAGCTGCATTCGCTGGCAGAAGGAATTCGAAAACAAGTCTGCCCTCTTGCTCGAGCTTGTTTTTAAATAAACTTTTCTTGTGACAGAAGAGGAACTTGCAAATTTTGTGTCTCCTAACGTCTGTCAGGTGCTGTCTGTTTCTAAGCCCTGATAAAAAAAAATCACAAATAAAAAAATTATAATTTCTTTTACTGCACTTTTTTGTTCTTTTTGCTTTTTTTCCCCTTAAAATGAAATTGTCATTAAATTTTAAATTAAATTAAGCAAACTCTCCAACACAATTATGCTTGCAGAAGTAAATAAAAGTCATTCTATAGGTCTGGTCATGTGGAGTCCCTTTAAGTGCTGATACAAAAAAAAAAGAAAGAGAGAACAAAAGTGATATACTATCTTGAAAGAGTCTGTATCTTGATCTAATCACCTCCAGTTAAATGCTGAACCTCATCAAGGCACACAAATACGAAGCCCAACTCTGGGATCCATGGGCCACCTGATAATGTTGTTTGATCAATACAAAAAACTAACAAACAAACAAAAAAAAAAAAGCAGGATTTCTCAACAAAGAATGAAACCAAAAAAAAATCCCTCCACTGAGAACAAATTCAGTTTTCAAGGCCTGGCTTAATCTGCATTCAAGGAAGAAAAAAAAAAAGCCAAACTGGGCCCATTATGTATTAGCTGAGTGACTAACAGGACTGTATTACTTGGAGCCGGGGAGCCTTTAACTCCACCTACGCTCACTTTAAAAGGGTTCATTAGGGCTCCGGCTCACGCCTCGGTAAATCCAGGAGAGGAGATGGCCTCCAGGACTGTGTGTCTGCAAACACAACGAGAAGGCATTAAACACTAGTGATTCACGGAGTCTTCTAGAAAGAAGCAAGCAGCGAATGGATGGCAATGGGTTTAAAGCCCAATAAGCCGAGGGCCACTACGTGTTCCTGCATGCTGCTTTTAAATGATGTCCATGCTGCTGAAATGTTAAATCAGGAGGACTACAAGCAAAGCTGAGTGACGTGAAGATGTAGTCATGATCAATTATGCTACGATGCACTGCAACACTGATCAGATTCAATCCACTTTCTAAAAACACGAGAAAATGGTCTCTGGCTGGATGTTAAATCCTTTGTTATTTATTTATTTCCTTGCAGTTATGGCTGGACACCAAACATGATGTAATACAATGCTAATTGTAGGTCACTTATATTTTTATATATAATTATATATACACGATAAAAATCATAATAATAATTACACACACACACACACACACACAATAGCCACATGCAAATAATAGTTTTAGAGCACATATACACATTTTATATTTTATATATATATATATATATATATATATATATATATATATATATACACACACATTTTATGTTTTATATATATATGAAAAGCCCAATAGACAGAAATTAGTGAAACAAAAAGTCAGCATTTTGTGTGATGATGCTTTGAGAAACATTAAAAAAAAATTTTTTTTATAAAGAATTAGCTACCAAGTTTTGCTGTACATCGTCCAGACCCATCCACGGTTCTTCTGAGGATCTTGACTGCTGCACCTGCTACTTTTTGGCATGCAAAATCCAGCAGCTTCCATTCTGTTCTGTTTATTTTGTCAGAAAACTGGTCACCTATATAATGTGCTGCTTTCTTTGCTGGCATCCACATTTTTGTGTAACATTTAACTTTGTGTTGGAACACTAATGTTTGGAAATTAGTCATTTAATAACCTGAAGAACAGTGTGCATTTGCAAAACTCATCAAGCACCATGATGAAACTGGTTCTCATGAAGACCGTCCCAGGAAAGCAAGACCAAAACTTACCTCTGCTGCATTTCAAGTTACCAGCATCAGAAATCACCAATTAGCAGCACCTCAGTTTAGAGCCGTTATGAAGGCTTTACAGAACACAAGTAGCAGACACATCTCAATATCAACTGGAATTAGAAATGGAATTAGAAGGTATGTCCAAACTTTTGACAGGTACTGTGTGTGTATGTATATATTGGTATGTTTTTAAATGCCGAGATGTTAACCGTCTGTGTAAAACTGTTAATGCTTCAAGAAAGTGAAACTGTTTCTCTTTGAAAAACAGTTCTGGTAAAATAGTTCAGAATTTTAACTTGAGCAATACTAAATATTGTGATGCATACTGAAACCAGTTGGTCTTATAATGTACACTGTTTTTTGGTTGCCATGCCTACACACAGCTTGATTATGCAAAGCACTTGGAGGCATGCTGTTACAGGAAAATAATCAACAACAAAGTGTAGTTTTTATACCATATGGCAGTTAGTATCTCCTGAAGCTGTTGTTGCCAAGGCAGCGCCAACACGAATACCTCAGATAGCTGAACAATATTAATATAAAACATCATCCAGCATAAACAGTCCTTTCTGCAGACTGGCTGGAGTAGTGTTGTGTGGCATGGTTTGCACTGCTTCGATGGCATCCCCCTACAGAGCCAGGGCTATATACTGATTTCAACCGACATGCAACAAGGACAGCTAGAAGACTGTGAGAGGATATTCACCAGATTTTGCCCCACCCCAAAAAAGTGCATTAGATTAAAAATTGCTGACTAATTCTTTAACATGCAGTCTGTCACTCCACCACCAGCATTTCTCTCATTTCTTTGTTGGAAAAAAGCACTGGACGAACATCTCCTACTATCAAAGTCTACAGAAACATAAGAATTAGCATATTACTATTACGAAGGGTGTTCAAGTCAAACCAGGACTACACTAATGCACTAGTGCTTGTACACCATCTAGAGAATTTTTTTTTTCAGCACGCTGGATCCATGATCAGCATTCTTGCTTCAGGTCTAAAATGCTGGCCTCCCAGGAACTCCTTTAATGACCAAAAATGTGGAAATTGCTTGGAGCGAGATCAGGACTGTACGGGTCCTCCCAGACGAGTTCCTGTAACATGCAAGTGTTGTTCCGTTATAATCATGTGTACAGTTTCCACAGACACATGCGTCTCCTCGCCAAGTTAGAAATAAGTAGTTCTTCATGGATCAGGCGTTCCACTCGCTTGATATTAACGGGAACAACTGCAGTAGACTCTGATGACCTCAGCCGGAATCGTCACTCGCAGACGTACAGAATTCTTTAAAAAGTTTGCACCACTGTCTCATCACTGTACTGTACGTCAATCAGTTTTATGCCTTCACTCATGAAACGTCCCGGTTTGACCTGAACACCCCTCATATTATACTATTCCTTTTATAAACATGTGATCTATCCTGCTATCGTCGTCTAAATCAAATCAAGAACTGTAACCGAAAATAAATAACGTTACCACTGGAGATTGTTCTAGAATCCCAGACGTCGCTTGATGCTACAGTGCAGGTCGGTGACGATAACAATATCGCAGTGATACATCACGATTTATGGTAGCACCGATGATTGGCAGAGGGGGAAAAAAATATGATGGAAGAAAGGTGCACCTCTATATCTATTTTTTTTCCTCCCTTCCTTCTTTTCTTCACTGCAGTTGTTTACAGCTTTTCTGCAGCGCTGCAGCAAGAAGGGGAATAATACAGAACCTGGCCTTTAGGAGGATTATTATTAATAATAATAATAAATAACTCATAAAATGATATTGACACAATAAGGATTAAAAAAAAAAATTAAGATGTGCATCATGAAATCAAAGTATGGTGTTTTGTTTTTAACAGGGTGGAAAAACAGCACGAGCGTCTACACACACACACACACACACAAATATACACGCACACACACAAACACACACCCCTTTAACATGGACCTTCATTAATATAAAACAGACAGAGGAGGATATGAAAACAAACACACACACACACACACACACACAAAACAGGTTAATCCAGGAGCAGTGCGCTTTCTATTTTTATCCCCTCAGGTTTGAGACTGAATTCATTAATTCCTTCTTATGAGGAAGAAGTTGTGTCGGAATTGTTTCACTCACTCACACACACACACACACACAGAGAGACGCAGCTAACTGGCCTGCTCAGGATGCGTTTACATTAACACTCTCCATGTTTCTGCTTTGTGACATTCATTTCGACGACACACACACTCGTACACACACAATGAGGTACTCACCTTGTTTTCGACGGCAGGAAAGCGAGCTTAATTAATCCGTGAGTGCAAATCTGGATGCCTTCTTTCGCTATACTGGCTACTTTCAGGCTGTGCTCTAAAATGTGCAGCTCCATCTTTTGCGTCTTCTCATTTGGAGCTAAAGCAGATACACGACCAGTCTATTCCCCTGCCTGAGTCTGTCTGGACATGTAGATAGAGATATAGATTTATATAGAGAGAGGTATATTAAAAAAAAAGAAAGAAAGAAAGAAAAAAGGAGAAGGAAAACAAATAAATTAAATAAATAAATGAACTAGAGCTGCAAGCCAAATGGACCGGGTTTAATAAGAACCTTTAAACGGAGCGGAAAGGAGGGTGGAGAGGAAAAGAAAAGGAGGAAAAGTTGTGCGCTGAAAGGAGGAAAGAATAGAGCGAGAGCGAGAAAGACACAAGCAAAGGTGAAATAAAAAAAAGGCAAAGCGCAACGAGGTTAAAAAGAAAACGGGAAAGGGAGAAAAGAGAGGAGTGTGCGCCTCCCCCCGCGTTTCCACTCCGGCGGGGATTGGAACAGTCCGGCAGCTGGCTGCTGCGCTCAAACAAACAACCTGTCACTCAAACGCCAGGGGGGGGGGGGGGGGGGGGGGGCGTGGTCACGGTCACAGGGACGGCGCGAGCTGCATGAGGGGAATCGTAGTTCAGCTCTCGCGCTAACGTTTAACAAGACAAATATGTCCCGTATGTGCAAAAGCGCCGGACTTTAAACAATCTCACACGATCTAATTACATAGAATAGTAATGGATTTATTTATTTATTAAGCTCCTGCGTTAGCTGTTTTATTATTATTTTTTTGTCCAGGCTCCTCCCACTTAAAAGAGCTAATTGAATCAGTAAATAGTATGGAAGGCCATTGGGGTCATAATAATTTGAATCAGCCTTTGAAATGTTGAAATAAACACACATTTTGAAATGTAATCACTGCTGAATAGGTAGTTTTGAAATTAAATTAAATAAATGTATTTAAATGTATTAATTTTTCATTCATTTATTCATAAACTATGTCTACTGTATATATATATAAGTGTAAGTCGCAGGGGGCCTGGAGCCTATCCCTGGAGCCCTCATGGTACTTTGTGTATACAGGCAATATGGAAGATATACAGTGTGCAATCACATCTACAACCTGTCTTTGTGTTACTGTCAATATTGCTGTTGGATATATGATCTATCTATCTATCTATCTATCTATCTATCTATCTATCTATCTATCTATCTATCTATCTAATGTGCTTCAGTTAAATGATGACAGGACATGTTGTGACATGAGACATGTTTTCCAAGAACCGCACACTTTATTCTTATACTTTATTCTTTATTCACACTTATGCGACGAGGTAAAGAGATGAGCTGGCGATGTTGCAACCTACAAAACTACAACTGAAGATGCTGAATGGTACTGAGAGGAAGTGTGTTGAAGAAGCAAAAGTGTGTGGAAGTGCCAGATAAAACAGACGTAAAGTTCAAGACACACACAAAAAAAGTCAAGTCAAGTCAAGATCAGGAAAGGAAGCATTAGAGGTTTTTAAGGAAGGCTGGTCTGGAAAAAGGCCTGGAAGATGAGGGACAATGAAGCATACAAGTGGGCCATAATGTAACATGCTGATTCCCAACTATGTAGTCTACAACTAGTTTTCTAGGCAATAAAGAATGACACATTTTTCTTGTTATCATGGTTGTTTCTTCTTATATTTAATGTTGAGGAAATAAGTAATCCCCTTTTGTAAGTGTAGAAATTTTATAAGTGTAGTAATTCTCACTATATCACCCAAATGAGGATGGGTTCCCGCTCAAGATTGCTTCCTTTTGCAATCTAAGGGAGTTTTTTCTTGCCACCGTCGCACTTCACTTGCTCATCAGAGACAATCTTATCATTTTGATAATATTCATACATAAAATCTCACATTTTACTCATTTCAATAATTTCCCTTTGACTCTGTAAAGCTGCTTTGTGACAATGACCATTGTTAAAAGCACTATACAGATGAAATTCTTGTTAAATTTTTGGTCAGTTTGAAGGAGCATCTTCAAAACAAGGTCTTGTAGTATGTTCCTGATCTGCAGTGGCCAGGATCGACCAAAAGTGGTCCAAGGAAGAAAAACCAGTTAACCTGCAACAGGCTCACTGTTGCACATGGGAAGTGAAGGTTGGCCCATGTAGTCTTATACAATAGAAAAGCTACTGTAGCTCAAATTGATGAAAAGTTTAATGCTGAATGGAGAATGGAGTCAGAACACACAGCACAGTTTGTTGTGTATGGAGCTACATAGCTGCAGATGGGTCAAGGTGCCCATGCTGAACCATGTCCATTGCCGAAAGATCCTACCGTGCATGTAAGCATCAGAACCTGATGCTTGGCCTGGTCTGAGGAATCACATTTTCTTTTACATCATGTGGATGGCTGTGCGTCACTTAATGGGGGGAGAGATGGCACCAGGATGCATTATGAGAAGTCGTTGAGCCATCTGAGGAAGTTGGATGGTCTGGGCAATGCTGTGCTGGGAAACCTTGGGTCCTGCAATTTACAGGAATTAAAGGATCTGCTACTAACGGCGTGGTGCCGGATACCACGACATACCTTTAGAGGTCTAGTTGAGTCCATGCCTCAATGGGTAAGGGATGATTTGATGGCAAAAGTGGGAACTACAGTATTAGGCAAGTGGTCACAACGTACAAGTCCTTACTGAGTGTCTGAATGAGAAAAACATACATAATATCTAACATTGCGGTCTTAATTCCACACAGCACTGGGGAATTTTTGACCCCCATGTCACCGTATTAAAAAGGTAGGCAGCAGTTTAATAATTCACAAGCTGTGTCAGGCCAGTAATCAGGCTCTTCGCCACACAGGGTCATAAACACAAGCCTTCTTTGTATGAAGCAGTGATAAGATCCTGAGGCTAATTTGATCTCCCAAACAAGCTAAATCATGCATCGAATCAGGTCAAAGGACAGCCGTCCATTTAGCTTGAAAATACTACCACAGTATCTGCTGATGGGATTTCAGGCCTTCACATTTACTGATGTTACATAACATGCAGCAAGCAGCTGATGCTATTTAGGTTTGTATGCTTGGCATGTTGTACCTGGAAAGAGCCCACAGTTATCTTGAATTTATTCTGAGGAGTCATAAATAGATTAAAGGAGTGGGCTTCTCACAATGATAATGATACTCGAGTACTGAGAAGAAGCTACTGAAGGGGGGGGGGGATTTAGATTTTCTAGTCAGAAAACTCATACCTCAGTTCTTTTTTAAAGAACAGTAACAAACAATTTAGCAACACAAGCCTTGTTGGTGTTCATTAACAGGGAGACTATTGAGCAACACCATTCCTTTAGCTCAGTTATGAGGTGGTAAAGTTTATTCATTGGTGTATCATTTTAAAATCCTGCTTATTGATCTGGCAAGCT
Source organism: Clarias macrocephalus (assembly GCA_011419295.1). Lineage (NCBI taxonomy): Eukaryota > Metazoa > Chordata > Actinopteri > Siluriformes > Clariidae > Clarias > Clarias macrocephalus. Next base: position 484 of record JAAGKR010000630.1, on the reverse strand, counting down.
GCGAAGAGTAACTTGCAATGGGATCCAGACGTTTCTGGCAGTGAAACAAGTATAAAACTCCATTACATTCCACATTTCCTGAATTTGAATTACTGGAGCCAGAACGAGCACAAATCATCAGACTGTAAAACTCGAGACCTTTTGCTTGGTACAAAACAGTGCAAAAATAAAGGCAAAAGGACAACATGTGTGTTTATTTATTTATTTCAGTATTTGAGCAAGAGAAGGGTAAAAAACCCCACAGTTCTCAACGAGTAGAGCCGACTTTCAATCTAGCCATTTACCAGCATAAAATAACTTCATTAACAGTGACCTTTGAACACAGGACCAGTTACAGATCTAGAGTTGAGTCAGGGCAAAAATCAGTAACAATTTCACAATCCTTTAAAAAACAAACAAAAAAACCCTATATTCCTGATGGCCAAGTTTGCACCAACTAATACTGGCCTCAGATTACATTGAGGAAAGCAATGGCTTGTTTATA